>JBBPLJ010000270.1:5003-16527 GCA_038089715.1 Veloporphyrellus conicus
GTAGTGAGGATGTTTGCAGACCAGTCGACGTGCAGTCGGTGGAAAAGCAGGGGGTAGATATCGCTGTGCGAGTGTCTTGATGAGGAGGACGGCGCGCTTTCCTTGGCTGTGTACCCGCCAAAGGAGCACACAGTAGAGGACGTTCGCGGCGACCTGGTGAAAGAGAGAGTTGGCGGTGAGCATACGAACGAGATCGCCCTGCTTGAGATATGCAAGAACAAGCTCGAGCACCTCTGGAGGGAGTAACATGGTGATCTTGGGTTTGAAGCATAAACGAAGGCTCTCCGACCATTGCTAGTTGACCAAGGACAGCTGGCAGGGTGTTGTCTCTCACATGAATGCGTTTTTAGCTTCACAGGCCCGCTGTGAGTGTTGGCAGTCGCTCGTGTGCTGCGAGGAAAAAGAGAGAGAGGGCATCAGATAGATGAGGAAAGCTACTCGGGTAAGAAACACGGACACAACTAACGGAGCTTAGACCCGTAATCATGCTGGATGTGGCTTGGCGCGAGTGAAAGGATCCAGAGGGGTCAGAGGGGAGTGGATGCAGGGCAGGTGGGTCATGTGGTTTGTTGGATCAGCAGACGGCTGGGTAGAAAAAGAGGGACATTACAGCGGAGACAAGGAAGGGAGGGAGGGAGGAAGGCCGGCTGAAAGAACTTTTACTTTTCTTTGTACTATAGCTTACGTAACATTAATCACCTGACTGATCACGTGACGTATCACGTGCTTTAGTCTAGGCCGGTCTGGACTATGATGTCATATGATGACATCGATGACGTAGCATCATGTGACGCCTCATGTTTACCATGTGTATAGTGCGCACGGACCAAGTAGATAGGTATATAAGATGGCCTGTATCGTAGTTTATCCCCAGTTTTGGGATTGTTATTCACTGCTTTTGACAAGCCTCACTTTGAGTGCCCTTGAGTTGTTCGCCCTAACATAATCCCAAAACTACTACTCTTCCACACTCTACCTCATCACTTTACCCCTTGCCTACATTGCGCCCTTTGTCGCTCGTAGTTCTTTCCTCGATACAGCTGGTGATCTAGGCTTAAGGGTCTGTCGTTTAATCGACTGGTGCTCTCCGTGAAGTGAGCCGGGACTAGCACCCACCCAACACTATAAGCAGCCTCAATGCTGTGCATACAGTCATTCACTGTCAATAAGAATAAAGTTGCTATACCTGGATAGTGCACTACCAGGCGTGAGACCAGTACACATGCTAGCTGGCTGGTTCATGTGATTACCAGAGACTGTCACACCTGATAAGAGGCAGTATTCCCCGAGCATGAAGCCAGTGCTATCTGGTTCCCTCCCCCTACCGACTCGATGCGACAGCGTTTAGTTCCTTCTAGACCCTTGAAGCCGCTATTGGCTCCCGCGAGTAAAACCATGAGAAACTTACCTTGGACGGGTCACACTTTTGCCCATTTTGGGAGGTGTGATTAATTGCCTTGGAAGTACTATCCGACTCAGAGGAGTACACCGAAAGATAGGGTCCATGTAGTTGGAAACATGTGACTGCCTAGAGATGCTCCACCATCACGCCTGTCAAGAGACTGGGTACTATCCTTATTTGCAATTTTTGGAACTCCCGGGATCTTCGTGATCTTGACCCCCCTCCTCATCCCATTCCCGCATATAACGTGGTGTACCTTCTCATTTTGAGTTAAGGAGCCCGTGACGTGCCCACTTATTCGCATTCGTGTGACTGTACACCTAGTGCGAGGTCACAAACGCGAAAAGCCACCCTGTTCCCACAGTATCTCCCACCACGATGTACGCTTCTGTACACATCCCAGCGAGATACTGCCGCATCCTCCGTCCTCGCCGCCCCTGTACCAAAACAATCCAACATGTCCTTCGCCGACATGTCCGCTCTTGCCTCCGCTCTCCCCCAAGACGTCGCCCTACCCCCCTCGAGACCAAGCATGTCTATACATGCCTCCGCCCAACCACAAGATCCTCTACTCGCCTATCAAAGGGCGTTTAATTCGTGGATGTTAATGAGAGAAGGCCCTCCGCCCGATCTCAATAACTATTACAAATTCCGAAACTCCCCTCCCTCTGCCGTTTCACCCATGGTTAAAATGGGCTTAAGGAAAAAGACGCCGTTGGAGTTTGACTCTGACGATGAAGGATCAGTCGCCCCCCCTAAGTGACCAACAAGGACTGGGTTCGCCGCAAGTGGCCCAAGGGTTAGGCTTCCCACAAAAGCATTCCACGACTCGCCCAAGAAGATTGGCAAGTCATACGCCGTGAAACCCGAGATGTTCAACGGCGAAAAGAAAAAATTTATCCAATGGTGGAGAGGAGTGATCCTTTACATCAGCGGATTTGACAAAGAACCATCAGATGTGTAGAAAATCTCGATGGTCTTAAGCTATATGAGAGAAGGCGCCGCAGGGCGCTATGCGGACTTATTTGTCCAAAAGGCAGTCGTCCCCATGTGGGAAGAATTTGACATGGAGCTTACAAGCATTTTCCAACCAGCTGGCCTTCGACGCCAGGCTGAGCAGAAGCTGTTTATGCTCAAGCAAAGAAAGGACGACGCCATAGAGGACTTCATAGTCCAGATGAAGCAATTGATTTTGGAAGTGGGATACGACTTCCAAACAAACGGATGCCACTTGATGTCCATTCTCCACAACAGTGCTCATAATGACATCGTTGAATATATAGAACGCTCAAGGCCTGAGCTCCTCAACAGCGAGGACTTTGAGCGCTGGGAATGGCACCTGATCAAAGCCGACCAGATCCTACGAGAAATAAACGAGCGCAAACGCACCCAAAACCTATTGCCCACAAAAACCCCATTTTGGCAGAAGCGAAACACTGCTGCCTCTTCTTCCTCCCCTTCCTCTAACTCCGCCCCAGCAAAGCAGGCGAACGTTGCACCCCCCGCTTCTGCTAATACTTACATCCACCTGAACCAAGTCGGTACCTTCAGTGGTCAAGGCACCCTGATGGACCTCACATGAGCCTGGGCTGAAGGAAAGTGCCACCAATGCAGTGGTGCTTGGCCCTGTGCCGCTCATATGCGCCCAAGAAGAACTCCCGCCGTGAGAAAAGTCACAATCAGAGGAGTTGAGATAAGTTACACAAATACTGAGGAGCTCCATGCTGAGATAGAGCGGGTGGAGCAGTCTTTTCAAAGCAGATAGTAGGTAGCCGGTCGTCTACATGTCTAAAAGAATATTTTGTATCGTGTTGCTTCAATAAATATGCTTTGTTTGCGACTAATGATACAATGTGTGAAATGACTGAAGAGAAGGAAACTGGTGATTTGCTCACCGATCCTTCTAAAGAAAAATCTGACATCGCTGCTGTCACAGTCGATCTTACGACCCCCATGACCAGCAAAACCCCCAAAGTGAAGAAAATATTAAAAAGGAAGACTGGTGATCAGCCCGCTGATTCCTTAAAAGTGAAAAAGGAAAACAAAGATGCAGTGATCCTAATGCGAGGATCTAAGGACGCCGCAGGTTACGATCTATCAAGCATAGAAGACGTAGTGGTTGAACCCCATGACAAAAAGTTGATCTCCACCGGCCTTGCCATGGCCATACCCAAAGGTTGCTACGGAAGAATCATACCAAGATCTGGATTGGCTGCGAAAAAGTTTATTGATGTAGGAGCTGGTGTGATCGATCGTGATTACCGAGGAGAGGTGAAAGTCCTCCTGTTCAACCACGGTGCTGAGGTGCTTGAAATCAAAAAGGGTGACCGAGTAGCCCAGTTAATACTCGAACAAGTGAAGACCCCTGAGATCCAAGAAATCAACGATCTTGATACAACAGATCGGGGCAAACAAGGTTTCGGTTCAACTGGAACAAGTTCCATTATTCCCAGTAAGCCATCTGAAACTAAGAGTAAGATGGCCGAAGTCCTAGAAAAGCAGGTCAAAATCCTGAAGAGATCTGTGGAGAAGTCAGGTGGTTCGCCCGCCGGTTCTACCACAAGCGGAAAGATCTCTTGGATGAATACCGTCGATCCTTGGTCAATAGAATGGATCACGAGAGTAATCCGAGAAAAGGATGAAAACCGTGCCGTAAAACACTTGATGTCATTTGTCCACGAATCAAGAAGAAGAGAAGTTGGTCGTGAACTCATAAATGACCTAAAAAGACTAGACAATAAGGAAGTCGAGTTCATCCTCAAAGAACTCCAGTCTCGACCTAGATACGTAAATAGGTCTGTTTGTGATAATAAACGAGACTCTCTCGAACTTCCTGTCACGATCATATCGGAAGATAGGACCGAATATCAAGTGCAAGCATTAATTGACTCAGGTTGCACTGGATCTTCTATCGATCGATCTTATGTCAAAACAAAAGAGTTGACGACCCATAAACTCCTGAGACCTATTCCGGTCTATAATGCTGATGGTACACTCAACCAGTCGGGGAATATCTCAGAAATTGTCATAGTAGAACTGAGAATTCTCGACCACTGCGAACAACTTGCCCTCGCAGTAACTGACCTTGGAACCAATGTTCTATTCCTTGGTCATGACTGGCTAAAATTCCACAACCCAGCGATTGATTGGAAAATGGGTAGAATCGAATTCAGGTGTGAAAACGATCATACCATGCCTGGATTACAAGATGTCAATGACGACGAAGAGCCCCACTTCACCAGGGCTATATAAAATGGTGATCGATACTTCTCCATCGACGTGGTCGAGTATCTCAGGAATACATCAACAAAGACCAACACGGCAACTGAGATCGCTGCTGAGATGAATAAAGCCAAGCAGGATCTGACATTCGAAGACATAGTCCCTAAAGAGTACCATGAATACAAGAATGTGTTCGCAAAAGAAAACTTCAACGAACTCCCTCCAAAACATCTATGGGACCACACCATTGAATTACTTCCTGGCAATCACACGATAGATTGCAAGACTTACAATCTGTCAACTGAGGAACAAAAGGAACTTGATGCGTTCCTCAAGGAAAATCTAAAGTCCGGAAGGATTCGCCCTTCCAAATCTCCCTTTGCCTCTGCATTCTTCTTTGTCAAGAAAAAGGATGGAAAACTCCGACCCGTGCAAGACTACCGAAAGTTAAACATGATAACTGTCAAAAATCACTATCCCCTACCCCTGATATCCAAGTTGATCGACAAACTGAAGACTGCAAAGTACTTCACAAAACTCAACATCCATTGGGGATATAATAATATTCAGATGAAAGACAGAGATGAGTGGAAAGCGGCATTCCGCACAAACCAAGGGTTATTCGAACTGCTAGTTATGTTCTTCGGGTTAACGAATTCCCCTGCCACTTTCCAAACTATGATGAATCACCTGTTCCGTGATCTCATCAGCAAAGGCAAAGTCATCATCTACATGGACGACATAATGATCTTCTCAAAGACGATAGAAGAACATCGGCAAATCGTGAAAGAAGTACTACAGATACTCCGTGACAATAAACTGTATCTGAAACACACGAAATGCGAGTTTGAGACCCTGGAAACTGAATATCTCGGTCTTATCGTCGGAGAGAATCAAGTCCGAATGGACCCTGGAAAGGTCCATGCCATAGATGATTGGCCGGTCCCGACCACAAGGAAGCAAGTTCGTGGATTTCTCGGATTCCTCAACTTCTACAGGCGATTCATCAAAGATTTCGCCAAAATCGCACGCCCTTTGAACATGTTAACCTCAGAAAAGCAGGAGTTCAAATGGGAAAAAGATCAACAAGAGGCATATGAAGCCTTAAAGAAAGCATTAACATCTGCCCCGGTATTAAGGATGCCAACAGATGAAGATCCATTCCGAATCGAAACCGATGGATCAGAAGTTGGAATTGGGGTAGTTTTGACTCAAAAACAAAACGAAAAGTGGCATCCGATTGCCTACATCTCCAAATCCCTTAGTGAAGCTGAGCGAAACTATCATGCCGCAGATTTGGAGTTGGCAGCGATCATGTTCACTTTAGAAGAATGGTGCCATTACGTACTGGGCGCAAAACATCAGGTCGAGATCCTAACTGACCATAATAACCTCACGTATTTTAAGAAGCCACAAAATCTATCTTGTCACCAAGCTCATTGGCAACAAAAGCTTCAGGAATACGACTTAAAAATATCTCACTGCTCCGGGAAGACCAACCCTGCTGATCCTCTGTCCCGGAGGCCAGACTTTGAAAAGGGGGTAGAGCTCGACAACAAAGCTCAGATCCTTCTCCCCAATCACTTATTCGCTCGGTGTGCGACTCCTGAGAGTCAGGTGGTTAGCCCACCGGTCCAGGAAACCCCTACTGAGACACAGGAAACTGGTGGTTTGCCCGCCGATCCTGTTCATTCCGAGATCAAAATGCAAGTGCAAAAGACCCAGCATCTTCACGAAAAATGGGCAAGACAAGGATTAAAAGAAAAGAAGCCCGACTGGTCTGAGGAAAATGGAGTACTCAGATGGAAAGGCTTGTTATACATTCCAGGCGATCACAAACTACAAGAAAAGGTGTTGATCGCACACCACGACCATCCCCTCGCCGGATATCCCAGCGCAAGACGAATGGCTGATCTAGTTCGAAACTGATACTGGTAGCCCACTCTTAGAAAAGATGCGGAGAAATACACTTCCGGGTGTGACAAATGTCAAAAGGTGAAACCCATCTGCCAAAATCACACCACTCCGCTAAACCCACATGTTGCTCCTGAAAATCCTTGGGAAGAAATTTCCATCAATCTAATAGGCCCAATGCCCAAATCAAACGGCCATGACATGATCCTAACAATCATTGACTGATTCTCAAAAATGATTCACATGTTCCTGGTGAATTAAAATATAATGGCAAAAGGTGTCGCCAAAATCTTTAGAGATCATGTATTCAAATTGCATGGAGTGCCCAAAAAGATCATTTTGGACCGAGGACCACAATTTGTCTCGGAATTTATGAAGAGCATATATGAAATGCTCCATATCACGGGAAATCCCTCCACGGCTTTCCACCCACAAACCGACAGGCAAACCGAAAGGTACAATGCGGAGATCGAACAATATCTCCGGATCTACACCAATTACCAACAAAGCGATTGGGCAGAATGGTTGGCACTTGCAGAATTTGCACACAACAGCAAGGCAACCAACTTGACTAAGTACTCCCCGTTCATGCTAAACTATGGCATCGAACCACGCTATGGTATAGATCTTCGTAAAGGAAAACCCATCGAAGAAGCCAAGGAGTTCATGGGAAAAATGAAAGATATGAGGGACGCCGCACAAGCATCCTTAGAAAAGGCAGCTGCGGACATGAAAAGATACCATGACAAAGGGGTTAAACCCAAGAATTTCAAGGTTGGAGACCTTGTATTACTCAAATCCACAAACATTTGTACCGAAAGACCCTCTAAGAAGCTTGACGACAAAAGATACGGCCCTTTCAAGATCATCGAGAAAGTTGGCCTGTCAGCTTATAAGTTAAAACTGGAACGTACATGGAAGGGCATCCATCCAGTATTCAACAAATGTCTCCTTCATCCATACAAGAAAGGAGAGTTTGATTCCCAAAAAGCTCCACCACCTCCTCCTCCCGAAGTTGTGAATCAAGTAGAAGAACACAAGGTAGAAGCCATAATCGATTCCAAAGAAAGACAAGGACAGATCGAATTACTTGTCAAATGGAAAGGATTCCCTCATGAAGAAAATGAATGGAAAAAGGAGAAAGACCTCCAAAACGCGAAACAAGCCATAAAGGACTTTTATCGCCTGCATCCTATGGCAAAAAGATTGAAAAAGACGACCCATATGAGGTACAACGCCAACTGTCCCGATCCAATCTGCAAATGTCCCATTTGCGTCCCTCCTACCATTCGCTACCCAAAAGCCTCCATCTTCTCTCGTCCTGAATTCCTCTCTTTCCGATCCTGATACAATAAATTCCCCGATTCCATGTTCAAATTCCCAACTGCCATGGACGTCAGTCCTTGAAAAGGGGGTAATGAAAGAACTTTTACTTTTCTTTGTACTATAGCTTATGTAACATTAATCACCTGACTGATCATGTGACGTATCACATGCTTTAGTCTAGGCCAGTCTGGACTATGATGTCATATGACAACATCGATGACATAGCATCATGTGACACCTCATGTTTACCATGTGTATAGTGTGCATGGACCAAGTAGATAGGTATATAAGACGGCCTGTATCGTAGTTTATCCCCAGTTTTGGGATTGTTATTCACTGCTCTTGACAAGCCTCACTTTGAGTGCCCTTGAGTTGTTCGCCCTAACACCGGCTATCTACATGTGAGCAACCAAGGAGGAAGCATCGGGATGATCACTGATACTGCCACTCTGTGTCGTCGGCGGCTCGAAATTAATTGCGATTTTATTCCAGCCGCCTCGAAGAAATATGGAATCGCACTCCCTCGAAAGGTGCCCCTATTCGAGCACCCTGCTCCATGGACTCGGACAATTTCCTCGCCACCCAGGACCCTGAACGTTGACGGCTCGCCCATGTCCAGGCTGCTAGACCCACAACTGCGCTCAAACTTATTTCACGCGCGGTTCCTGAGGATTCACTGTGCTCTCTAGGTACCTCAAAATGCCAATCCTGAGGACGTGCCAGTTGACCAACTCTCATGGGAAGCTGACACTCCGGATGTACCTCGTCTCGACGACATATCCACACTCGCTCTCTGTATGCAGCCTCACCTTGGCAGTTGCTGTCTCTTGCGGGGCTCGTGCAATGCTTTCCTCCGTACTGTCCATTATACTTAGCTCGTGGTGAATATTGCCGTACAACGTGTGCCCACCACTGGCAGATTCGACCCCACCTTTACGATTTCACCGCTGCGACAATTCTTTGACCGCGTATCGAGGGAGCTTGAGGCGGAATATTAGGCGCATCCTAGCCGCAAGTGGCCTGGCACCTTGCGATCTCTCGCGCTCGTTATCCTAATCTATAGACTCGAACTCGCGACTGAGCATGTGCCGAGTACCAAGTGCATGCTGCGTTCTTTGGCAATCGCAAACTCGACCGAGGTTTCGATGGTTGACTACTGACTGGCGTCGGTAGTCAGCGGCGGCCCGAGGGGGCGAAACATGGCCACCACTACGGCTCAAACTCGAACCTAGGTAGGTCCGAGTACCGGTCCAGTAACCAGTTCACCACAATCAGATTGCGATTGATCCCATCGCCGTGGACTTGAAGGAGTTGTCGACCCCGGGCCGAGCCCAAGTGGACATCAACCAGGGATGCGTTCCGACAATACCAATATAATCTATCATCCGCGATCGATTGATCCATCAATGCATCATCCCACAACTTGAGTTCAAACTTGAATCTTCTTCCCAATTTTCGCGGCGACGACCTGGGCGTGTGCCTATTTAGGTTTGATTGTATGAGATCATCTTTCACTTAATCATAAGATTAATCCATTGTCTAGAAATTGCTTCACCCAAGGGAACTTATAGAAGTATCCTTATCAAGGACATACACAAGAACGTGCGGATAGGCAGGGATGGAATGACGCCATGATATTCAGGACCAACAAGTACGTCTATGGAGGATGAGGATAGTGCCCTGGTACATATTGAGGTGGGTGGGATTGGTGGTAGTGTTGGTTGTGCGTTGGATGTGATTGTTGTGCGTATGCCTGCTGTTGTGAGTAACCGGGAGGGTGTTGGGCAGTCGGAGGTATCAGCATAAGAGGTGCCGCCGCTTCGTCGCTAGAATGGAATTCAGCAGGCACGACCAACGACTCATGGTGACTACCTACCCAAACATGGTCTTGATGAGGTCGTCCAGCGTGGCCTCTTTCTTTAGCTTTTCTTCCCCTACTTGGGCACGTACCACTCTACGCGTGCGCGCAATCGATACTCAGATGTGACGTAACTTCGGATTGACTCACCTCAGCTCTTCGATGAGTGCAGCATGGGTCGCCAGCGCGTATCGCATCTTGGCTTTCTGAATTACATACTTGACAAGGACTGGCGAGCGACCAAGCACGAGTCCCGTTTCGGGGTCAACAAACTGGTGGAGATGTGGAGGTAATCCATCGTCCTCGTCCTCATCTTCCGTAGCATCGTCGACATGCTCTTCCCGTTGGGGAACTGGATTGTCAAAGTAGTCGGTCCCTAACGCGCCTGCCTCGGAAGGCGATCGGGGCTCAATCTTGAACGTGTTGAAGGACGAGGGTGGCTCAGTCGGCTGCGTGTTTGGGGTATTGGGCTGAGGCGAGTCCCCGCGCTTGCGTTTCCGGGATCCGCCTCGCCCAGATGGGGGAGGGGGCATGTTATGCTGGAGTCGCATGTGCTTCGCGAGGGCGTCCGAGCGGGTGAACGACTTGTCACACTCTGTTTAGAGCATCGGATGATAAGGTGAACCACGTCAGAATAGGGCGTCTACTTGCCTGGTCGAGAACATATAAACGGCTTCTCTCCCGTGTGAGAACGGATGTGAGAGATGAGCGCAAAACGAGATGTTTGAGCGAGTCCACGGCGGTTGCATGTCGCCCATTCACAGGTGTAGTTTGACTTGTGGACGCCAATGTGAGCTAGGCATATATGTTATGTTGCTATTCCAGCAGAAGAAGAGAGTGCGTACTGGAGTGGATGTGCTCAATGAGAGTGGGGAGGTGGGTGAATACGATGCCACAATCGTCCCAGAGACACGTTACAGTGTCAGCGCCTTGCTCTGCCGTCGGTGCTGCAGAGGACGGTCCAGGCGACCCGGCGGTTTCATCGGGGGCGGATGTGGGGGCGTAATTAAGTTCACTCTCGGACGAGTCGTCGTCGTACTTAAGAGACGACTGCGAGAACGAAGGCGACGGCGAGCGGAAGGCTGACGAAGGCGAGTACATCGTGTCGCTATGAGCCTGCGTTGATCACGCGAGACCGCCAAGTAGGTATTTGTCTTTGTTTTGGTTACACTCATACTTCTACTAGTTGTTGCTCGACCCTGTCTACTGACAACTGTGGAAATGCATATCCCTGCCCCTGCGCACACGCGCTGTCATCAACGCACAGTTATCATTGACTCTACGTGATTCAGTGTGCTTTGAAACGTCAGAGTGCCACCCTTCGGATCTCCTATCCCAATCATTTTCTTCATATGATGTGCCTCAAGTCCCATTCTACTTTCCGAATAATTAGCGATTGGACTTCAATACAGCTTATTAAATCATGTCCCTCCAGGTCAAACATGATGGTCTTGCCTCGTAAGTAAGCACAGAAGCTTTGAGCTGTCTATTCCATGAATAAACAGGATGGATCCAAGTGCAGTCGATACCCCCAAAGATAAGGAATGAATATGAATGCTCGACACATTCAACCCCGAAAGAGGCTGACTCTGTTTGCGTCAACTAGCCCATCACATTTATGTTGGGTCAGCAGTAGAAGAGTTACTTGCTCTACCAGTAGTGATAAATTTGTTTAATGCATGTCACATAGGTTCAAAGCGCTCGTCATCCCAATATGATTTGGCCATTGATTTCGGACCTTGGATGTCTCCCTCTTTTCGAAGCCTATGGATACCAACGCCTTCCGGCGTCGAACGACGTTG
>JBBPLJ010000271.1:5061-15449 GCA_038089715.1 Veloporphyrellus conicus
CTATTAGGCTCACAGGTCAGTCAAGCATCCTTGTCGACGCCTTCTCCTTCGTTCGTTTGATGAACAAAATATCACATTCAAGCTCAACAGTCTTATGAACTATTCGTTCAACTGCTGACTTTCATACTTCTGCAATTCTGATTCATTCGCATTCATCTACTCTTCAATGTAACGTGTCGTGCTGATTCCAGTGACACAGCCGTCCGCAGCGTTCCGCATTTCGCGTATGCCTTCCGTCGGTTCGGCCCAACGGTTCAGAATATCAGAATGACTCTGATGGCATTGGAAAGGTGGATCTGTGCTACAACATTATATAATTGCTTGCTTGTGAGGTCGTTTACTCCAATATCACATGTCATAATACTACAGCTTGAATACGAGTCCGCTATCCGGTACACAAATGAGAGCTACAGAGCAGTCCCGCGCTCAAAGCTTGCTCGAATCTCCGCAGTGTATTTGTCGTAATACCTCGCAATCTAGACCAAACGTAAATAGGTCTGGCCAACTGGAAATGAGAAACTGATCCCACCTTCTTGTTAAAGACCCGATTTCGCTCATTGATATATGTGATGTCGCCCTCGTCTTCGTTGTGTCTCTTGCGGGAGAACTTCGCCTTCTTGTCAATGCTACAAAGAGTAGGTGAGTCGGCATCAGGCGCAGGCAAACATCTACTTGCTCCCGGTTGATTTTAGAGACCACTCGATCGATCGCATCTTCAGTAGGTTTGTTGTCAGCGTAGAGTAATGTATTGGCTTCTCTGTAGAAACTATCTGCAGCCATCCGCTGCTCGGTAGTCGGGACCATCTAGCAGTCCGAACCGTCAGCTCACCTCGCAAACCAAATGTCAAACAACGGCAAACCTGGCTCCCTGTGACATCAAAGGTAGTCAGAGCAGACGACCCGCCCGATGGCGTTGAACTCCCAGATTTTGAGAGTGTCCCCGAAACCAAACCCAAGGCCTGTTCTTTTTGCCGATTATAGGCCTCCAGGTCAGGCTTAAGCAGGTCAAGATCTTTCTTGTACCGTCTCCGTGCGGCGTGTGCATCATCTTGAGCCCCAAATGAGCCCGCGTGAAGAAATAGAGCGAGAGACGCACCATGGAACTCGTAGTCTGCCCTGCGAGCTTTCCGCGCCAACTTTTTCTCCCAGTTCTCGTTATCCTCTATCGTCCACTCCCAGTTCTTTGCGCGTTCGACGTCTTCGCCGTTCGCCTCAGCCTCTGATTGCGTGCGCAACATCTCCGCCAGTTTCTTTTGTCGTTCAAGCCGTGCGGTATCCCGAGCTGTGAGTTTGGCCTTTGCAGATTCCTCAACGAGGGACTGTCTGTTTGCTCTCGTAGACGTCCGCTACAAAGGCACAATGAACGCCGCACTTGGTGTAGAAGGAATAAGAAACTCACCATCCTGGCCCGGAGTTGCTCCATTTTTGCTTTCCGTTCCTCCATCGTCATAGCCTCTGCTGGATTGTCGTCTCCGTTTTCGAGGACGGAAGGTTCCTGTGGCTGCTCTGGGCCATCTGCATTTGTCGGTGGGGTGACTGGTCGGTCCCCTTCGGTCCGTGATGTCGAAGCGAAGAGTGGTTTTTGTGCAACCATGGCTAAGTGGATGCAAGTCGCACGTATACGGGAGGTTCTTGTTGTGCGGTCTGTTACGTAATCCTTATGCAGTGCTGTTTGGTAAGCTCCACGGTGTCGATAAAAGTCGTCCAGCGGGGACATATGATTCATGAATCAGATGTTACACTGAACCTCGGCGGCCAACTGTCGGAGGAACTGAGGCCCACGGTGGATTTAAATCACAGAATATATCTTGACCTTGAAGGCCCATATGCCTCGCTCGACCCTGGGCCTTTGCAAGTAGCCGCCAAGTTCACCGCCGCGTGACGTCAAGAAAATAATCTTTCAAAGCACTCAGCCGACCGCATCCGAGGGTTATCCGAGATAGCCCGGACGGCAGATTCTATCGCCCAGTTTATAAGCTAGCGTCCTGGCTGGCTCCACCATTTCAAAGCTTTTGATGCAGCCTTGTGTTCGACTCATCTCGGGCACTTTCCCTGCTCGCGTCACACCTGGCGTGCGCGCGTTTAGCTCCTCCGCCTCAAGGAGCAAACAGCGTCTCGTGATTCTTGGCTCAGGATGGGGTGGATACGAAGTCCTTAGAGGCATCGACAAGAAACGATGGGGTGCGTCCACTTCGAGTTTCCATCACTCCACGTGCCCGTGTTCCGAGCTCACGTCTTCGGGTCCATTCAAGACGTCACCATCGTTTCTCCCACCAATGCATTCAATTTCACACCGTTGTTGGCTGGCTGTGCTGTCGGAACACTAGAATTTCGCTGTGTTGTCGAACCCGTGAGTGTTCCGGTCCTCCGTGTTTGGGTGAGAATACCGATCGTCGTCTTCCCTTGGTAGGTCAGAAGATACTCTCCACAAGCGGTATGGACCACGTTTCACCTTTTTCCCATTCTGACAGTCAATATTGACATTTCCGCAATCGTTCAGACTGCTTACCAGGCTTGGTGTGATACTATAGGCAAGTCGTCATTTTTTTCATCAGTTCGGTAAATCAACCCCTATCTAGACTTCAAACAGAAAGTCCTTACATGTGTGCGTACATCATCCTGATGGATGCAATTCACAAGCAGATGGCATTCACCTGTTTTTCTTTCAGATGCCCGCAACACGCCCTTTGCCATTTGAAAACCCTTCCACACCACCAGTCGAGGGTACTACAGCCGAGACACAGTTTCCTGGAAGGGGTACTCCCTTTACATTGCGCTATGACAAACTCCTCATTGCTGTTGGGGCATATTCCCAAAGTGGGTGACGCATATCACATTTGTGGGTGTGACTCACTGTTACCACAGCATTTAATGTTCCGGGAGTCAAGGAGTATGCATACTTTTTGAAAGACGTTCGAGACGCCCGGGCCATCAGAGCACGCATCCTCGAATGTAGGTCCATATAGGTCTCCCCGACAGGGCACGCCTTAACTCCGTGTAGGTTTCGAGCAGGCCAACCAACCGACACTCTCGGATATCCAACGGCGAAATCTGCTCAACTTCCGCATCGTGGGCGAGTAGCTATTTCATAACTTGGCCTTGTCAAGGGCTTCTGACACATGATGATGGTCTCAGGCGGTGGTCCCACTGGCGTCGAATTTGCGGCGGAACTACACGATCTCCTTCATGCTGAGATGGCACGCCACTACCCCTCACTTGCGCGGCTGGCCAAAATTACACTGTATGACGTGGCACCAAACATCCTTGGATCCTTTGATAAGTCGCTTGGCACGTGAGCTGCGCACAATCGTCGTGAAACGGATTGATCCTAAGTTTGGTTCAACAGTTGGGCTGAAGAGAAATTCCGCAGAGATGGGATCAGCATCAAGACCCGACACCACGTCGAACGTGTCGAGAAGGTGTGATAACGCGCCCATCGACATATACAGGTTCTTACGCTCACGTACTGATTTACAGGATAGAATGTTTGTGAAGGAACAGGGAGAAGGTTCCGTAACGGCTCCCACTAATCATGACTACCATAACCTCACGAGGCTCCACAGTTCCATTTGGTCTTCTTGTCTGGAGCACGGGGTTATCGCCCAATCCCCTGATTCAATCGATCGATTCCATTGAAAAGCATGAGCGATCGCAGAGGTACGGATGCGAGTTTACGTCTGCGACGTGTTCCAGACTGACCTCGCGTGTGAACGAAAAAGCCTCCTGACTACGGACAATTTGAACGTGATTAAGAAAGACGGGCAAATCGATCCGGACGTATGGGCCATCGGGGATGCTGCGATCATTAAGACGGCAGTGCTCCCCGCAACAGCTCAAGGTTGGCACCCCCCTTGCCACAATCACGCGCCCATGGGTTGCGGGTTCAAATGTTGACAGTCTGACTAACGGATCCATTTCTCACCCGACGTAGTTGCCAATCAAAAAGCCAAATATATGGTCAAAAAGCTGAACAAGATTGTCAAGGATCAAGAGCACACGAAGCCGTTTGAATTTCATAACCAGGGTAGTCTGGCCTATCTCGGAGACTGGTGCGTGTTCACGATATCGGCGTATGCCGGGAGCGCGCCGCGATTCCTGATAACACACCCTGCTATATAGGAAAGCAATCTATGATCGCTCCACGGCCGAGACTGGTATCAAAACGAAGGAGTCAGGCCGACTAGCGTGGCTCCTATGGCGGTCTGCTTATTTCACAATGACGCTCAGCGTTCGGAACAAGTGCGTTGCGTGAAATAGATGTTTTTTGAATAGGCTGTTCACTAACCCCTTTAAACCCTCTCCTCCACAGGATTCTGGTTCCGACTTACTGGTGAGTCGTTTTGAGTTGTTCGGTGTTTGCCATTGCGCTGACGCATCGGCCGGTGCCACTTTTTTTTTTACGCAGGTTCCTAAACTGTACGTGGTCAATTAACTTCGTCATCCCTTCCGGTGCGATCGTGACCGATATTGATCTTCTCGTCCAATAGGGATCTTTGGCCGAGACTTGACCCGATTCTGAAGTGGCCTCTCACTGACGGACACGTATCATGAACCTCTCCTGTACGTTCATTTAACCTGACGAGGATGACTCGAACGAGAGAGAGGGAGATAGCTTGCGTGATATTAAGTAAATACATAGATTGCTGCTATGCACACCGGGTGCACAGTCACCTCACCATTCACGAACATAGAGTTTACAATAGGGTCCTTTTTGTAATTATGAACGCGTTTGTTCAACGTCCGAGAAAACCCATTCGTTTGATCAAGTACAAGTACGTGCTATCCAGTATCGTAGTAGTCGGAAAATAGAGGGATTGGGGAGTGGGTGGGGTATATGATTCTTGAATCAAAAAAGGAGGTAAGAGGGAAAAAATCAAGAACGACGATGCCAACATAGATCAGATGCTCGACAACAGGGACAACGTGATATTGAAAAAAAGCGACATTTTTTCAGAGAATCAGAACCTTGCGACGGATCTTGCGCTTCTTTTCCGGAGGCGGATTGACTGGTGTAGGTGACGGTACGGGAGGTGCTGTGACACGTAGAATATATTCAAGATCCCCACGAGGTCAGAAAAAAAAAGACGCGCACGTACAGGGCGACAGTGTCGGTGATGGCGGTGACGGTTCCGACGCAGACGACGGCGACTCGGCAGGAACGCCCAACTCCAACTCCTTGATGAACCCCATGTTCACGTTCACGTTGTTCAAGTTGCCATTACCACCGCCGCCTTGCAGGTCAGCAATTAGCGCGCCCCACGCAGGCTCGATGTTCTTGGACGACTCGATGATGCCGCGCGTATTGACCCCGACATGGGAGACGTGCACAAACGAGTGCGGGGCGGGGCTCGAGATGAGGGATGTCTTGACGGGCTTGGATTTCGTCTTGGGGTTGGGGATGATAGCCTTGGGGTTGGGCGGTGGTGGTCGTGGCGGCGTAGGCGACGATGACGAGAGCGGTAACAACGGCGTCTTGGTTTTTTCCTTTTTTACCGAACTGGAGCGGAAAGGCCGAAAGACAGCTAGAGAGGAGGATCATGCCATCGTATCGGAATCATGATACAGATACCGTAAAGGGGAACAAGGGACGTACAATGACGTCGCGTCCGATCGACGACTTTTTTGAAAAAGACGGCGGCTTCCTCGTCTTCGTCGAAACAGAAACCAAACATGCGAGTCTGCAAAGGAGGGCGCATCAGCGAGTCGACGTCAGGACAACTATAACCACCCAAAAGAACACACCGTCCCAGAAAAGTAGTGGAAAAACGGCTTGTCCTTGTTATACTCAAACACCTCCGGGACAGAAAACATCCATACCACTCTGTCCGTCTTTATATCGACGAGACGGAACCAGTACTTTTCCTTGAGCCGGAGTCCGTGGGTGCCGAGTCCGGCGCGGTCTAGGCCCAATGGAACCGCGCCGACGCCTGGTGCAAACCCTTCGCGATCGCGGCCAAAGACGAGGATACCTCGGAGGCTCGAGTACGTCCAGTTCAGGTGCGCGTTGATGAACGGCGCATAGTACACTCGGACCGCAGCGGTGGCGATCACCTTTTGCGTGCTGGGCTCGAGCACCGATGAGAGGTAAGGATGGCGCTGCTTATCTTCTTCAGTGAAGAACGCGGATGCGGAGTGATGCATTAGAGCGAAGAGGGAGAGAGGGGGGAACGAGAGAGAGATACGAGAACGAGAGTGGATGGCGATGTCGTCGGCAGTGAAAGATCGTACAAGGCGAGCAAGGAGAAGCGAGGTTATATACGGACTGATTCTTGTGGATGGACGACCTGTGAGCGTATGTGGGTGGAAGAAAATGGCATCGTGGAGACCTCATGGTATCATCTGGGACTGTGGCGCGAGACTGCCCCGAAATGGATGTGTGCCAAGGTATGGGTAAGGGCACGCAGCAGATGCGTCTGCGTGGCCGTACGTAGCGTCACCTGCCCGCCACGCACCCCCTGTCCACAGCAAAGCCCAATCAAGCGCTAGGCAGCTGCTGGCCGAAGGCATCTATTATTTGCATCTCCACAGCCCGCAGAATTCCTCGGCCTGAGAAAGCTCGATAAGACATCAAATGAGGAGGCATCGTGCAGATTCTGATACATAAAACCGCCCCAATCCGGGGCGCACGTTCCGCGCTTGGGTGAGCTTTCGAGAGCGACGGACGGTTGCTAGGGGGGAATGAAGACGAAGTCGGGAAAGTAAAAGTGCGAGCGATTCGAGTCAGCGATCGAGCGTCCGAGCCCCAAAGGGGGTTGTTCTTGCAGCGTGCTCGACCCCATACGTAAAACCCTTCTTCGACACGTGCACCGTCCGGAAGTGACTGCATTCGGGCGGGTTATTCTTATGGACGCGGCCGCTACAACACAAGACCCGCCCCAGTTCGTTCGGCCGCTCGTCCAACCCGATTCTGCCTTTCATTTCTGTCCGGTCCATTCCGAGATTCAATCTGGGGGCAGAGAGACAGGGCGTAAGACGTCGAACGGCGGGGATCCGGTTCAGAATTCCTACTGTTGCCAATAACAACGGAGATCATACCTTGGGCGGCGGATGCCCGACAAGGCTGGCTAGGGTTGCGTTCCGTCCTCAGATGACGTTGGCACCAAAGGTCAATACCGCGGCCAACGGGTCGGCCATTCCGCACCATGCGAATCTCCGATGCGTTTGGGCTTAATAGCCGTCATGCAAGGTCAATAAAACCGCCCCGTCGATTCCAGGAATGACACATGATAAGTCGGAAGCTCTGACAAGCAACTCGTCCAGGACAAATGCAGCTGAGAATCGAGCCTCGGCCCACTTATCCAATTTGAATACGTCGCGCGCGTTCACCGAACATGATTTCACACTCGCTTGGCCTGTCAGGTGCCTGAAAAGCGATCTGATCCACATCAACAGTGAAATACGCTGTTGAATTATAAAGATTGAAAAGCCCATCACGCTTTTGCTCACATCAAATGAACTAGAAAAGGTTCACTCGCGCTTTAGTGACGTGGGTGACAACGATTTAGGGTACAAACCTAGTTGTTTCCAGCAAGATGTTTGTATTTGCTGTTGATGCAAAACGATCCGCTCCCAATCACCGCAAATGTGTCTGCAAGAAACTCAAAATGACCAACGGCATTCCTCCAGGTGGTCGATATCTCGGGCCAAGGTACCCACGAAGTTGCCAGTCCTATCGTAGGTGTCCGAACTAGAGGCCCAGGGCACACGCCCCAGTCCATAGGAGTAGAACAGACGCCACTTCCAGTATGCTGGCGGATCCCTATGTGCGACCGAGGAACCCGAAAACGCTTCTACCTTGATGCAGATAAATTACATCAAAAAGGCGGCCTTGGAGCGTTCATCCATAAAAACCAAACGGGCACCCTTGAGTATGCGAATCTTGCGATCGTTGGCACCTGATCGGCTTGCAACTTCCACGTTAGTCGGTTCGTATTGGTACGCATCCAGGATGTTGCGGAGAGACAAGGAATACGGCACGTCGTGGTAAACTTTGATATAATCTGTACCTTCCAGCTGGGTCCACATGTCCGTCGCAAAGTCACCCAAAGACTCTGCATGCCTCGACGAGTGCTGATGGCAGCAAGGGCGGTTACTTTCCCAAACGGGCTCAGAGACGCTCTCCCCTGTCGAGAACGTATCTGCAGGAGCAGCATGGAAAGATAGCGACAGTGGCCCCAAATGTTTGGCTTGCTGTATCAATCCAAGAAAGGTCCAAAGGTGGTGTATAGCGTCGGGAGTCCACGTCACTGCACGGGACTGAGCCAGAGACACAGGTAAGATTGGGCTAGGGGAGCGCGAGGGAACCTGTGCATCGTCCAAAATTACTGCTGTGGAGGCACTATCCCACGGCAGGCTGCCGCGCACAGGGATGAGCCATGCTCCCCTCCTAAACCTGTCACTTAACAGCTGGGTCACGGCGGGCGTGTCATATGGAGCGATGGGAGACGGCAGTGTTTTCTGGTAATGTGGAATCATCTTGGTATCTACGGGTTGAAATAGTGCTGCGGGCGCTGGTATGAAATGTGGCTAAAATGGCACGATGAGTCGTGCTCCTGTTTAGCATGGGATGCTACAAACCTGCGGAATCAAATCCAGGATACTGGCATTTTTGAGTCGAGGGCGTTTCGTCGGTTCGTTCCTAGTCGCGTCGTTGTCCTGCAAGCGTTTTCCGAGGCGAGATGGTCCAGCCTCCCTCATTTTCGAACGCGGCAAAGAGGCTTGCAAATCGGTGCTTTCAAACTCTGGGAGACCGTGGAGCCGGAGACAGTCAGGATCATCTGGGTTAGATGGTTCGCCCCACTCGGGAATGTTGGTAGGCCTTTTCCCAGTTGCCGCGGGTGGTGGATCGGGGCGATACTCAAAGAGTCTGTCGTAACGCAGTGCTACCTTTGTTCAGCGTGCAGGGCGGGGTCCATCTGACGCAGCACGTACTAAACATGGAGGAATCTACGGTCGCGTGAGGTGTCACCCACCGATGACTATCTGAGCATGCAGACGCGAGGCCGCGCCCCTGTTCCAAACGTAGAGCTGACCTGGAAGTCGACGCAGACCCTACGCTGAAAAAGTCGTGAACCGTGATTCTGCAGCTCATATCTGGCGGAACGTTGTGGGCTTTGAACTCGTTTGGCGGGTGGGTATGGAATCATTGTATGAGAAGGCGATGATGGTGCAAGGGTTTGTCCCGGTCAACATATGATTAGGTCAGCGACTGTGACGTCCTTTGTTCTCACTACGACTGACATGGCACACACCGAGCACCGCAACATCGTCATCATCGGCGGTGGGATCATAGGTTGTACTACTGCTTACTATCTCACCCGACACCCTTCGTACTCGCCCTCGACGACCACCATTACCGTGATAGAAGCATCGACTCACGGCGTTGCCCAGGGGGCCTCCGGAAAGGCTGGTGGGCTCGTCGCTAAATGGGCATATCCACGTGAACTCGTCGATATTTCTTTCCCTGAGCACATCAAGCTGGCAGAAGAGCACAACGGAACGGCGCGGTGGGGATGGCGGTTCGTTGGCTGCGGGAGTTGGGAGGGGCGGGGTGAAGATCCGAGTCCCTCCGTGGGGACTGGGGTCGGAATGGGTGGAAGGCGGAAAAGCTTGGAAAAGAAAGTCGGGCTGGAGACCTCGTCTGAGACGCTGTCACGAAGGGCTGACGTAGGTCATCCAGACGACCTGAACTGGATCAAGGAGCACCTCACCGAGTCTTATAGTCCAATGTCTGCCCCTGATGGCACCGCACAAGTCCACCCTTATCTCTTTACCACCAATATGATGGACCTCGCTATCGAGAGAGGGGCGATTCTACTCAAAGGTAGTGCAACCACGATCGAACGAGAAAGCGGGCGCGTCACTGGTGTTCGGTACAATGATCCGAGTGACGACTCCCAAAAGGTGATCCCGGCCACTCATGTCGTCCTGTCCGCGGGGGCGTGGTCGCCATCGATCCTGCCTTCCTTGCCCATCTCTGGGACCCGCGCACACAGCGTCACTGTTCGCGCCAGCCCTGACGTGACGATAGCGCCTTATGTCCTATTCACACAAATAAACCTTGGGCGCGGGCGGTTGGTATCGCCTGAAATATATGCCCGCCCCGATAATGAAATCTATGCGTGTGGACCGGGAGACGACTCGCCGCTCCCTGCCAATGTGGACGATGTCAAGGTGGATCAGGCTGCGTGCCAAAGTGTCTGGGAGCATGCTGCCAGTGTTTCCGCGGAGTTCAGGGAGGCAATGGTGGAGAAATGTCAGGCCTGTTTTTTGCCATCGGTTAGCAATGGCGGAGGGCCAATTATCGGGGAGGCAGGGAAAATCGCAAAGGGGCTGTATATTGCAACCGGGCACACCTGCTGGGTCGGTCGCTTGTGCGCTTGTCATGC
>JBBPLJ010000272.1:0-10911 GCA_038089715.1 Veloporphyrellus conicus
GTAAAACGTCCTCGCTATCTCTCCAAGCTCCAAACCTCTTTTACAAGCCCCGCGACACCTGGCGTTTCACCAACTTGTCACAGCGACGACCTTGGTTATCCAGGCACCTATGTCTCGCTGGTGTTGGTTCGATCATCGCGCCCGTTTTAGTCTGCATCGGAAGCATTGACAGTTCAATCGATGTGTCAAGATGGTGGCAACATGTGCCAATCGCCATTTGGCGCGTGGCGTAGGCGAACCAATATGAACATGACGGGTTAAGATCTCGCCACCATTCTATTAAAAGTTGCCTCTGCGGAAGGCGCCCAAGTCGGCCCGGGTAATTTTCCAGTGCCGCGGATTCGATCGAGTGCATACTCAAGGCAAAGTTGAGACATATGTCGCTAACCGCATGGGGCGGAACTCCTGTCAAAACAGGGCATGGCTAAAATGCGCTCAGTCTGCTGACTTAACCGATACATCTCACAGATAAAAGCAGGCCCTGCTTCCAGTTCTGCCCCTCCCCACCCCTGGCAATCTTCTAGGATGATCGTCCCTTCATTCGCGATCGCATCCCTTGCCCCCTTTTCGTCTATCTATATCAGCCGAGTCCACGGGCCCCAACTCTTCTTCCTTGCATGCGGCATTGTGTTGTCCATCTTTCTGCTGCGGATATTTGTATCAAACAGACGTGCACACCTTCCACTCCCCCCAGGTCCCAAACCCCTTCCATTGGTCGGAAATCTTCATCAGGTGAACACCGGCGAGCCCTGGCTGACATATACTGCTTGGAAAAAGATATATGGAAAGTTTTTATCCCTTAGAGTGTATTGCCATACTGAAGTACTACAGGCGATTTGGTACATGTTCGTCTCCTTGGTCAAAGTTTTATCATTTTAAACTCGGAGAAAATGGCTCGGGCGCTGCTTGAGCAGCGTTCAGCGTTATACTCTGATCGCCCGGTGATTGTGGCTCATTCATTGTATGCTAGCATCTTTCCTTCCCTGTCAACGTCATACTGATCGGGTCATCACAAGGTTTGGCATGGACTTTAGTACGGTCATGCTGCCCTACGGTGACGAATGGAGACTTCACAGGAAGATCTTCCAGCACGCCTTCCGGTCAGAATCTGAAGTACATCAAAGGGAGATATACTCCAAAAGGATGCGCACCCTTCTTACAAATTTCCTCGATGCTCCAGGAGACTTTGGGCAACACCTCAAGAGGTCAGAGATCTTTCTGCCATCCCTGAACTCTTATCTGATGGCGGTATTCTAGTTATGTGGCTTCGAATATCATGGCCCTTGCATACGGATATGAGATGGCGGATGGGAATGATCCCATAATTGACGCGGTGACATCGCTGGTCGACCTTCTCGCCGAGGCACTCTCGCCTGAACGGGGTGCCATCCTTTCTGCGTTTCCTTTCCGTACGTGGTTCAAGGTTTAGTTTTTTTGTAGGTTGTGTCTCATCCCCGTACTAGTCGAGAAGCTGCCCGGCTGGTTCCCAGGCGCTGGGTTATGGCGAGATGCCATTTATGGGAGGGAACTTGCGGCCCAAGTGGTCGATGTCCCGTTCAACTGGGTCAAGGATCAAATAGTGCGTCATGGCGGACTCTTTATTCTCTCGTCTGACGTACAAGACGCGCATGACTGACGCTGACGCCAACAGATAGCCGGCAACGCGCCACCGTCCATGGTAGCCGATTGTTTGGCCCAGCTGGACGAGAAAGAGGATTGCCACAAACAAGAGGACGCCATCAAATCCGCTGCGGCGACCATGTTCATTGGTTCGTGTAATTCATTCCGAGAAAAGTTCCGGCGAAGACCCTGACACTTGCAAACCCGCACAACAGCCGGATTCGAGACGGTGCGTGCTGGGTGTCGTCATCACACCCCGAAAACGTGTACTGAATTATTCGGGTTGTAGAGTTCGTCTACTCTGCATGCATTCATTCTCGCGATGCTGCTTTATCCCGAGGTACAGGCGAAAGCCCAAGCGGAGATTGATGCTGTTATTGGGCACTGTCGGTTGCCACATTTCGACGACAGAGCGTCGCTCCCATACGTGGATGCCATTCTCCGTGAACTCGTCCGATGGAGCCCGGTGGTCCCGTTAGGTAAGCTTCAGCGACGACATGACATGACCGTATCTCTAGTATGTTTTCGTAAAGCGGCGCTAACCCGCCCGCCAGGTATACCACACGCGACGAGCGATGAAGACACGTACGAAGGATATCATATCCCCAAAGGTGCGTTCGCGCAATATACGCTTCGAACTCTATCTGGCGCGTAAAACGGGTGGCTAAACTCATCATGCGCTAGGCGCGCTCCTTTTGATCAACGTCTGGTAAGAACTCTTACGCCTTTATGTGTTTATGTGTTAATTTTTTCGTTGACGACAGGGCGATAGGCCGAGACGAGGACCGGTTCACTGACGTCGAGGCTTTCATGCCCGAGCGCTTCTTGACCGAGGAGGGAAAGCTCAGGGACGGACCCTCGATCTCTGCTAACCCCGTCTTTGGGCTCGGTCGGCGCATTTGTAAGCCTCGCCATGTCAGCGTTCCAGATCCATGTTCATGATATTTTTGGTCAGGTCCAGGACGGTTAGCATCCGAGGCGTTTATGTGGCTGGCCATCGTGTCCATCCTTTCCACCTTCCGGATCACCAAGGCGAGAGATGCGGATGGCGAGGAGATTGATGTCAAGAAACGATTTACCACCGGTGTTTCCGTGTAAGTGACGATGAGTCCTTTGCGATCAAACCAAAGGCTAAAGTTGACCACGTGTTTTTTTTTCCGCTTAGGCGGCCGGTCGAGTTTCCATGTTGGTTTATGAGTCGTTCGAACGAACGAGAGATCACGATCCGTGAGTGTGTATGAGATGACATGTAACGCAAGGCGTCAGCAGCCTTTGTACATTCACTGTATTTTTCTCTTTCTCTCTCATCATGTTGCCCGCTCACGACGCCTTTACGTTATCCCTTGGCTGGCATTCACTATCATACATACAATGAAGCAGCTAGATGTACGAGTAAATGTGACGCTGTTCTCTTTCTGAATCGCTCTCTCTAGGAGATGAATGAAGCCTCATTGAACAAAATGCCATCGATCTCCAAGCCTCCCGACAACCCGGGGAGGACGTTGTCTTGACCCCGGACGACCAACTTCACCTTGTTTTGCCACTGATGACACTTATATCAGTAGACGCCGTGCCACCGGATCAACGACACGGACCTGGTAGATATATGGTTTGGTCCCGGCCACATAATTGACCATGGTTTTGATCACATAAGGTATCTCTGCCAACACGTCCACTTTCTCTATCAGGCCTTTTGGGGAGGCGAGATCACCCACGTCAACGTGGAGCGATGCGGTGATGGTGCCTTGTGGCACGGTCAGTATCGACGGCCCTGCCCATCGATACTCGAGCGCAGTGGGCTTCCTGTAACCCGTTTCGGGATCATGAACTGGGTCGATGTGGGTCACGCGGGAGATGACGGGGGCCGACTCCTCAGGCACCTCGTCGGGCCATTTGGTCTCCGCCGTCACGGCAGCCAGCTTGCCGCCAAGTACGAGCGCGCCAACGTTGACGGCAACGCCGCCCGAGCCGGCACCATATCGCCCATACGCATCGATCGTGGTAAACTCCATCTGGATAGCAGACACGCCACCGTGCGCGCGGCTCTGAAAGTGGGCAAAGTTCCACCGGGAGGCGACGAGGTTGGGACGCATGCCCTGGATGGCGTGCACAAGCATGCCGATGCCGCTGACGGCGCTCGCTTTGCCCTTGTGGATGATGTGTCCACTCGCGATGGTCTGCGGCCAGAAGCGGTGCACGACGTATCCCTCGGGCTTGCTCTCGTCCGGACCAAAGTAGGAGAACCCGCCCTTGGGTCCCTGACCGACTTTGAACCCGGCCACGGCGGCGGGGCGAGCGACGTCGAGGGAGAGTTGGAGGTCATCGGACAGATTAGCGCGGATGACGTATGTGTCCGGGTACGCTGGGTCCGCGGAGGGCTTGTATGTGATCGAAAACTGGTCGCCCTTGCATGAGCGCTTGTCCAGCCCAGGCGGCGGGGTGACGAAATTGGTGATGTTGATGGAGCGCCAGAGGCTCTCGTTGGTGTTGGGATTGTAAAGCTTGCACGTCAACTGGATCGTGGGGTACCACATCCTGCGAGTCGGCGTCAGTCACGCCGCACGCGGTGAGATGGCGGACAAGACTGACCCGATGGACGAGTGGATGACCTGACACATGAGCATGGAGTCATCCTCGAGGAAGTGGTAGAATATTTGGGTTTCGGTGACGAAGCCACCGGAACATGTCCACTCGAGGTCCTTGGCCTGGAGATCGCCAAACAGGTCAGAGGCGGAGGTCTTGGGCTCGAACCCTGACACGGGATGCAGGTTGGGTGCCTTGGGATCGGCGGGGGCTGGATTGCTTTGATGAACGGGGTTGAGGATCCGAGGACGAGTTTAGGAGAGGGTTACTCACAAGAGCGCGGAGAACATGGTGATGGTTTAGATCGAACGATGGAGAATTGGACGTGTCACCGTTGGTGTCGAACGGTGTCGCCGGGCACTCGGTTCAGGCCCCTCGGGAGGAGCCGTTGGGCTGCGCGTTTCAAGAAGCTCCTAATGCTATCACTACTGTCACAATCTCATTCACAACCGCGAAGGGGACCCAAATCTACCTCTTATCTACACTTGATTACTCTTACTCAAACACGCCAAGGTCCGACGATATCTCGGGGAGCCAGATAAGGTGGCAGCTTGCCACCACCCAGCGTGTGGCACCGTGCCACTGATAGGCGTCTCACTGTCATCCCAAGTACCCCCTCGAGTAGGCCTGAAACCTGGTTTGAAATGGCGCTCGTTATGCGGACACCGTGTTCTGTCATCGGACTGGGCATGTTTGCAGCCTCGTTTTTACGATACAGACAGCGAGGCGCAGGTGGCCGAGACATGTACTTTACGCCCGACCCGTTCCAGCAAAAAGGCAACTTTGACCTACCCCTTGCGCTCGCGGGAGGCCACGTGTAGAGCCAGGAAGCCATCAGAGGCCCGGATCCACCCGGAACAAGAAACGAGAAGAGGTCCTTCTTTTCTGCTATTATGAAAACGACATGTCACGGACGCCTCGAGGCGTTGAGTGCGATGGGATCCGTTGTTGCCCGGTCTGGTGGACGGTGACATGATACGACCACGCGCATCCTTTTTGGATTCGTCGCAGGCAAATGTTAGAAGCGTGTTTGCTAGTTTCGGGGGAGACCTCAACCGTGGCGTTCCATTCCAGGATATGACACAGAGGTTGCATAACCGTCATGGACGTTCAAAGTCCACCCGGGGCCCATGATGCGAGCAATGCTTCGCGAACTCGACGACCCCGCATGCTTGTAAAGCAAAAAGTGTAAGCGATGTGAAAACTACAAATGTCCTCCTAGTCATCGCTGATTGTGGCGCTCTCCAAGGTGAGGCGTTCCGTGGATGAGGGCGGACGTGAGCAACTACATTACCTGGTGTGTCTTTGGATTAGGAGTCCCCATGAACCTGTTCGATTGATGTACGGGCGGCCCGGCGTCTAATTTGGCAGCCGAAGCTTGCCACCGGCGGCACCGGAACCGATGGGTGCCCGCCGCAACTTGGGTCTCAACCGAGTCTGCCATCTCAGACCACCCACGGCGGACCTTTGTTCATCATGATTGACATGCTGCACGTTCACAAATGTCCGATCTCCGAAGCTAGCCGCATGACACCTGAACGTATTTCATGACTGATCGTTCATATCAGCCGTTTTGCGCCCCATTGGACGCTCATATGTCGCCCTACACTTCGGGGTCAGCACTTAAACTATATGGAGCCACAATGCCACTATCATATTTAATCAGCGAACCCTGAGCTCGCATATGACGGTCACGAGTGCATCACCAAGTCGTCTTTACTGAGGAATGGAAACGACTGAACCCACTTCAGCACCGGTATGACTCTCTGCAGCTGGCACCAAAGGAGCGTTTGGGAGAGTAAAGATTGCTTCAAAGAGAGACATACGATACAGAGAAACAGGGGTGTTTGACACGCACGTGACCCGGTCAAACCATCTCCACGACGGGCTCGTTATGGTGCACTGGGCTAGCTTGATCGAGAAAGGAGATGATATTCTCAAACGCGGTGACACTCCTCCCGTCCGAAAACAGTCCCAATCGCAGTTCATACGCCATGGAAGAGATGGAACCCGTGCTGTGAACATGACTGGCGTTGTCTCGTTTCGTCAGAGGTGTCGAATGACCCTTGGTGACCCGAGAGCCAGGACCATTCGATCCGGCGACGGAAGGGTGCGATTCCCGCCGCTTGCGAGGTGTCTGCGGTCCCTGGGTGACGAGCGTGGGTCGGTTCTCATCGCGGACTTGGTTCAACCTGGGCGTACTGACCGCGTCGTCCTTGTTGCCTTTCTCATCAAGATCGACGAACACGGAGATGCCAAGAGCATCCAGAGCCGAGGGCGACGAGTACAAAGAGGCAGCAGAGATCCTCGACACGGTCAGCGGAGAAAACGCGGGCGTCCTTAGAGCCATAGAGTTATTTCGAGACTTGATGGGAGTACCAAGCACATCCACCAGGCCGCTTGCGTTTCGCAGTGTCCCGTCGACGGATATCCAGACGTCCGGCGAGGCCTTCCTTCCGACTGGGCTCCAGGGGGAGGGGAGACGCTCGATGTTGACAGGCGGACTGAGAGAGCCACGTCGGTCGCCGAGTGAAATGACCTCCAGACTGCCATCAGACATCGTGGTGGGAGAGATGGGACTGCGATCAAGCCGGACTATGACCGCAGAAGACGGCGTCCTGGGTGTGTGAGGTGACCTCGAGTGAAGGGTGTGAAGCGACGGACTGCCAGAACCGCGGAAAGGAGATGGGCTGCATGCGGATGCCGTGGCGAGGGGCTGCACCTCGGGAGAGAGACCAAGCTCGACGTCGGGCGTGCGAGGAGGAGACGCCAGGGGGGATGTCGCGAATAGGCCCGACAGGGATATGTTTGGGAACGGGCTTGCGGGGGGGTGGAAGATGCGCTCGGGGTCGCTGACGTCGCGCCTTGCCGGTGTGACGGACCGGGAGCGGCAGGCAGAGGCTGTTCGGGCCGTCGAGGAGGGGCGTTTCAGGGGAGTCGGGTCGTACGGGATCAGCGCGCAGTGTTTGGCCCTGGCAGTGGCAGGGATCGGGAGGGCGGGGGACGGGGACTTTCTGACGAGACAGCAACCAATGAGGGCGAGCCAGAGAGCTCTGAGAAAGCCTGGGCGGGGACGATCAGCGGGTGCCATGGGTGTGCTCCGAGTCGGGCGATGCGGGGGGAGAGGAAAGGGAACGAGTCGGACGGCTGACCCGTCGTGCGCGGAATGAGAGGGCGGTCAGCCACAGCGATCGGTCCTCGCGCTTGTTGCGTGCTGATGCGAAAATAGAGCGTTTGATGCGCACCGCACACGATGAGGAGGGTCACATGGCTAAATGTCCCGGCCGTGCTGATCCTCACTTTCTTTTATTCCTCGTCCAGCGCAGCACCCATGCAATGCCCTCTCCCAGCGACCACCAGCAGCGCGGCGTCTCCCCCCCCTCGTCCCACCCGCGCAACAGGTTCGACACCCCCCACTCCGACTCAGGCCTCAGTCTCTCCTCCAGCTCGTCCGGCGAGGTCAGCCCCTTACGTGGCCATATAGCCGGTCCTCTAGATCTCGCTACTCATCCCCTTCCTCCCTCTAGATCATGGGCACTCCCTTTGATCTCGGCGCCCCGCGTTTCGAGTATCCATTCCCCCAGGCCCAAGGCTCCCCAACAGACCCATTCCTACCGCCCTCTTCCTCCATCCCTTCTCATTCCCACGCCCAGCTACCCCCCTGGCCAATCCACGTCTCAAAGTCGTTCCCTCTCACCCCGCCCCCACTCGGCCGACTCAAAGCACACCCAAAACTACGCTCGGCGAGCGTCCGCGAACCCCCCGTCCCACCTGGCCTCGTAAAGAGGCGAAGTCGCGTCGCCGGTGTCCAGCACCAGTCCTCGTCCGAAGAACCAAGCGACAGAAGCGATGTCAGCGACGAGGTCGCGCGAGCACGACGGTCCTCTCGCTTTCCTCCCAGCCTCACACAGACACCCCCGCGACATGTACAGTCAAACAGTACCTTGTGCAGCCCGACGGAGATCGTCCCCATGAAACACGCCACCTCGCTTCCCATTGGGTCGTTTGATCGACCCAGCGTGGAGGACCCAGCAGGACTGGTCATCAGCGCTAATTCGGTAGAGGGTGCTCCGCGTCCACCCGTTGTAAGTGCCTCTGCTTACAGTGCTTGACATCGACACAGGGAGCGGCATTTCCCAAGTTGACACATGCGTCCCTGTCTGTCTTCTTCACCGTCCCCTGACAAGGCATGCTTACCAGTCGAGTAGCTGCAGCGGCAGAGCAAGGCAAACCGATTACGCGAGGAGGTCTACTCTTTCATGGTCTATTGTTGGATAGCTGCCAGCCAACGTGAGCGTTGTCTTCTCGCAGTAGCAATCTGGCTCATACAGTCTAGTATGTCGCTGGTTTTTCCGTTTTCTGACGCGGGTTTCGAGGGCCTAGCCAGAGGCCAATGTATTGTACAGTGTGTTTGTCTCCATCCGTAGGGAGTTAGGCTGATCTCCTGCCAGATATTTGCATCTGGCTTGCACGTCTGCACCAGCTGTATCTATTCCACCGAGCACATCATATTCCCATGCACACACTCATCTGTATAAATGAAAATATTCCTATTCCTCATGCGTTCATAGGCTTCGCACCTAGTCCTACGTACTCTATGCAGTCTACGATACCACGCCTCCTTTACTCGACGGACATCCCTATCATCTGATAGCGCTTACCCTTTGCATCGATTGCCCACACGTTGATTTCATTGATGTGTTCCTTCGGGCCCCCGCACATGTATTACTACCCCCACGATTCTGCCTCCCTGCCCGATATGGTATGGGTCCTAGGGTCGACCGCACCGCCTTGACCTCGTGTTTACCATGCGCAGCCTCCTTGCGCCCCATGGCAGCCAATATCCCGTTCTTCTGGAATGGACTCACTCCAATGTGATCATCTGGTGTGCTGCTGCAGTGCCCAGCGACACCACCCATGCCGTCACCAGCGCCGGAATTCTGGCGGCGTATATAAACCACCCAAGCGGTATCACGCCCAACAAACCACGCCATGAGCCAATACCCCGACCCTCAGTCAGGTTGGGCCTACGCAGGGCAACAGCAGGGTGCGTACGCAGCACCCCCGCCCACCCAAAACCCGCATGCCGGACAGGGTGGCAGCAGCTACGCAGCCCCGTCCCAGTACTACGCCCCCCCACCTCCGCAAGGGTATCCCTCCCCACCTCCGCAAGGGTACGCCCCTCCACCTCCACAAGGGTACGCCCCACCTCAAGGTGCCCCGCATAATTACGGGTACGCACAAGGCCCACCAGATGGCGGATCGGCATATGATCAGAAGAATCAGGGCTACGCGGCGGCGCCATACCCGCCCCCTGGCACATACCCCCCTCCTGGTGGCCAACCCTATTACGATGCTACTGGCGGGTCGTCGCCAGCACCCCAGGAAGCCAAGAAGGGCATGTCCCTTGCCACCTTCTTTGGCCCCACGGGTCCGCCTCCGATGTGGCAGCGCCCTCCGGCACCGCAGCTCCCCTACAACACCTTCCCGCGCATGACCTTGGTCTCGAAGAAAGACGATCTGACCGCCGGCTTCCCAGAGGTGGCGCCACCTAGTCAGCTGAACCCACACCCGTTTGCGACGCACGACGTGACGGAGGAGGACTGGAAACGGTGTGTTTTTTTTTTGGTGTGATGGCCCTGATGGGGGGTCGACCGAGCTCACGGACGGGCCCGTCGTAGGTTCTTGTTCGACGTCAAGAAGGCGGGGGGCCTTTCGCCTAAAGAGGCTCTCACAGCCGGCTTCCTCCCGATGTTTGCGGGTTTCGGCCTTTTAGGTGCGTAGACGCGCAAACACGTGACACAAGGCGTTCTCGCTGACTGATTCGGCACCATAGGCCTATTTGCGACAAAAGCTATGGAGAAGAAGGGAAAGTACAAGCACCGCAGTGCGGGGGGCGATATGGTGGATCATTGGAACCAGGTCCGTGTCTGACGTGTCCTCGTTGATGTGTGTTGTTCATGGCTGTTTGCAGAACTTTTTCATAGCGAGGGGGATGGAGGTGGAGCTTCACCAGGGGTCTGAACGCTTGAGTGGTAGAGACTCGCCCGACCCCGAGGAGTCCCCCAAACCTCGACATGGATTCTCAATCAGGGACCACCTGGCCGAGAGGAGGCAGGAACGTGCCGCCGAGAAGGCAGAGAAGGACTGGAAAGCGCGTGGGGACAACAAGAAGCCCTACACACTTGTCATTTCTGCCCTCAACTAGACTGTCTCGGAGAGGAATGAATGATCGTTGGCCCTGTGTAGAATATTTACGAGTACATATATATCTTGGTTCGTTTGTCGATGACATTGCCGTGGTATGTTTGAATGCGCACGCGAGGTGTGATGATTTATCATCTGACGGGTCACTGGAAGGTGGTGAACTGGACTATTCCTCACCATTTTCGATACAATCGCCCAACCTGCTCGTAAAATTGCCCTCCAGCGCGCTGTGCCGGGACACACCGCGCATGAGATGGCCGCCAGTGAAACACTTGGATACCGATATCATCTTTATCCTCCACTCTAGAGGGCCATCACCGCACGTATGGGGTGACCCACTGACTCGTCTATTGGTATAACCTCGACCTCGTTCTGCTCTACATCCGCAACACGAGTAGCGTACCACAAGCCGGAGCTGTCGATCTCCTCTCCACTGCGATCATCGTTAGCACCACGCACGCATGGTCACCACATGCTCAGGATGAATTGAAGGGTAGCGTG
>JBBPLJ010000274.1:3846-20050 GCA_038089715.1 Veloporphyrellus conicus
CCCTACGGCACCTTCGTCCTATACCGCAGATCCATCAACTACACTCTTTGTCGTCCCTCCGATGAAGAGTTCCAGGAGAATAAACCCCGCGCGCTTTGGAAGTTTGTGCGGAACGTAACCAAGTACTGGTTCCAGTCGCAGCATCTTACTTGGGAAGGTATCCGGGAGAGGCGAGATAAGCGGCAAACGCACTGGGAGCTTTGGCGAAAAAGGTCTGAATATGAATCATTCGCAGATCCAGCCGATGAATCCAAATGGGCAAACCTGATATCCACCGTGCATCCGGATGACCTTCAGCTATGGAACAAGATTGCCCGATTCAAGAATCGTCGAGAGTTGGTTCACCCGTGAGTCGGATGGACGTACTTCCGCTTGAAGAAGTTAACATTCATATCCCTCAGGAACACATATTGCGACAATTGTCAGGTTACAATAGAGCTACAATCCCGAATCATGTGTATCGAATGTTCGGAGGGCGAGGTCTACGATACTATTGACCTATGTCCAACCTGTCGAACCGAGAGTGTTTACCGCGCGAGAGATAACAAGGACCACAAACCGTCCCACCCAATGATTCAACTTCGGCGGGTCACATCGCGGCTTGGGATCAACCTGGTCATGTCGAATGCGAAGTCCCGTCTGATGGCCCTCTCTGACGAAGATGTCAAGCATTGCACGTACTGCAATAAGCAACTCCCAGAGAAACTATACTGGTACTGTACCCAATGTGAAGGTGTGTCCAAGTTTAGTTGGCGGACATGTTTTGCTCACGTGGGTCCTGAACAGACAACACGTTTGTATGCATCGAGTGCAACGATCGTTTCGAAACAGAGACGCCGTGGCTCCTAGAACGGAAAGCAGTCTCAGAGCAATCTCATCACTGGCTGCATACGATGGTGTTCAAGCCGCAAGCAGTGGGGGAGAGCGAGCCTGTCCTCTCCACGGATGAGCGACTCGCCAAAATGGAGGCCGGGCTTGATTTCGTCACTGGGCGCCTGCACAAGTTGGAAGAGCTGCTTGAGCGGGTTATCAGCGTCGTTACGCAGGCCACATAAATATGGTGCCATTCGATCTACGGGCAATCGTGAAGGTGTATATACGTATGTTGCATTAAAGTATTATAGTGTGGCTCAAAACAAGAATAATATCAGGTCTCCCCAGAGTACCTCGATCTAAGCAATAAGATGCCTTTCTTCTCAGGGGGTACACACATCAGGATGGCCGGTATGTTTAGATAAACCCACGAGATAATTTAACTCCCCTTAATTTCCCTTGCATGGTCGTACCACGAGCGGGTATTCTGGTTGCTTGGTGGGTCATCTCTGCATGGATTCTATCCGTTTGGTTAGTATTGATGAAGGGTTAGACGACTCAGACCATTTGCACTGTGAGACCGTCCTATCGCTCCTGCGACATTTCCCTCTCCAAACTGACGGCTGGATATGTTTTCATGCAATACTTGTTCCCTTACAGACCTGCCCCATCTACAAGACGATTCATTAGTCCTGGTGACTTCATCTGGAAGAGTTGAATTGCTACCTCGTTCACGTGACCGCGTTTGACGTCATAGTTGTGTCGAGTTAGGAGCGTGCCAGAAGTGCGTGTATAAATGCGTGCCATTTGCCCTTGTTGAATCCGAACCAGATAACAGTCGAACGCATCCCATACCATACTTGATCTCCTCAGCATGTATCGTCACCTCGCCGTACACCCCACCCGCCCTGCAGTATACCTTGGAGCCCTCCGTCTTCCCATCGTGAGTGGATCTCGAGCTTGATAGAGCTCTACAACGTGTCTGACACGCGTACGTAGACATCTAGAAAGTTGACGACGACGACACCGCCGCCGTCATCCCAAGGGAAGGCGACCCCCACTCATCCAGAAGGTAGCAACACCTTGATTATCCTCTCCGCCCTGGGTGCGCTCGGAGGATTATACTATTACTACACACGCGGAAAGCCCGCCATTGATCGCGAGACTGCAAGACGCAAAGAGGAAGAGACAGAAAGAAAGGTGAGGGAGGTGATGGAAACAGGGAAGGACAAGGCGGAGAGTGCGGCAAAACAGGGTCAGCGAAACTTGAGCGACGTTAAGGTGGGTTTCTGAGATTCATATGATTTGTTGCCATCTGGTGCTCATTTCGGCTGGTGACTGGCCTTCGTGCAGGACGCGGCCATTGCCGCACGCAGCCGGGCTACAGAAACAGGCACAGATTTAGCGGAGCGGGCACGAGAGAGCGCACATGATGCGCAGGCCAAGCTTGGTGATTTGAAAAGCACTGCGGAACGGAAGCTGAGTGACGCTCGTGATCGCTCGGAGAGAAAGATCGAGGAGACTCGGGAGGAGTTCGAACCTCACATGCGTGAAGCTGAAAAGAAAACCCGTAGCTGGTTTGGGTGGGGTAGTTCAAAGTGAGGTCGTAGACGGAGTACGCATCTTGGCGAACCAAGATCATCATGAGGACTTTGTTTTGCAAAGGGTCGATGTACTGTGTACTTCGTGGAAATTTTGTCACTGTCCATCAGACCCGGCGTTAGCCGAACATTATTCTATCTTATCTTGTCTTGACACACATATTTTCATCATGAGCAAGCTACAGCGCCAGGTGATCCTCATCGGAGTGGGGTACTGTATACTTGCAATCGATTTTTGCGCATGCTTATTGCTTCATTTTCCCAGAGGAGCGACATGCTCAGGCAAAACGACCCTCGCAAAGCATCTTTGCAGCATTTTACCAAACAGCGTCATAATTCATCAAGATGTGAGTGTGTTACAAGTCACAAGCGCCTAGAATGACTGGGAACCCACTAGGATTTTGCTCCTGTGAGGGCGCTTCCTTGATTCTGTGCATGTCTCTCACAACCGAGGGACACCATTTCTCGATAGCCGGAAGAACTAATCCCCGCTCACCCGGTGCATAATGTTGCAGATTGGGATGATCCCGAGGGAGCTATTGATTGGCCTCGATTGCGAACATTCCTGGAAAGTATAAAGAGCAATGGAGCGATCCCTCCTGATCATAGAAGCCACGACCACATGAACGAGCAGAAGAACATCCCACTCACTGATTCCGCTTATCAAGAACTCAGAGCCCGATTCCAAGCTGTTGAAGACGAACAGCGGAAGAAAGGAGTCCATATTATATGGGGACTCGTCGATGGATTTCTGCTTTACTGGGACAAGGTAATTGCACCGCGATATTCAGACAGACACGTTTCTCGCTGACGCCACATATTAGGAGGTCATAGACCAACTAGATGTTCGGTTTTTCCTACGAGTGCCACACGATGTTCTCAGACAACGTCGACACGAGCGACACGGATACCACACAGCGGGTGAGAGTTGCTCTTTTTGGCACCCTCTGACGCTGAGGTTGAGTCCCTCCTCACTAATGCCACACGTCCGTTAACCTCCGCTTACGTCCTGTATCATTCGTCGGCCGTATCGTCTATGCGTGCTTTACCCCTCACTATCCCCGCTCCCCCGGTGCATCTCCGTTCGCGGCTACCCGTTTGGAGTGCAATCGAATCCAGAGGGGTCATTGTGGCAAGATCCCCCCATGTACTGGGAAAACATCGTATACCCAGCGTATATCAAGGCACACAAGGACATATTTGAGAATGCAGATGTCGAGAATGGGAAGTTGACCGGGGAGAGAGTGCCAGACCTCGTGGTGATAGAGCCTGTGAAAAGGGGGGCGGAGATGAACATAGACGACATCACTCGAAACTGCTGTGACGTGCTGTGGAACTTTGCACATGCCCTAGACGCTTAGATGGGCTTCCGGTCGGGTATTCAGTGTACTTTAGACTAGGTGGCAGCGCAATTTCACGCGGGTTTCGGCTCGCTTTCCCGCGTATGGATACCAGCGGACCCACGGCGTTCCCGAAATCACATGCCCATGTAAACCCCGGCCTGTGATTGGTTGCCGGACAATACATCAGTACCAGCACCAAGCCCCACTCTTAAACCCCAACCTCCACCATCTCCACTCGCATCTCAAATCCAATGGCTCAAGTCATCGTCGTCGGTGGTGGTCTTGCTGGTCTCTCTGCGGCACACACTCTCCTCGAGCGTGGTGCCAATGTGTTGTTGCTGGATAAGCAAGGGTGCGTCGCTCTCGCTCCAAACGCACATGGACGCTCTGACCTGTCATCTCTCTCAGATTCATGGGCGGTAACTCCACCAAAGCTACCTCTGGCATCAACGGTGCTGGTACACAGACGCAACAAGAAGCTGGCATCCCCGACAATGCCAAAATCTTCTTCGAGGACACCAAGCGATCCGTGAGATACTTTCCCTCACGCCGGTATGGAATGACCCCTTATTTCTTCGTCCTAGGCTCGTGACCTTGCACGGGACGACCTCATTCGTGTCCTCACCGGACGGTCCGGCGATGCGGTGAACTGGCTGCAAGACAAGTTTGCTCTTGACCTTTCCAAGGTTGCCCGTCTTGGTGGTCACAGCCAGCCTCGTACACACAGAGGCAACGCTCAGTTCCCTGGGATGGTGTGTTCTTTCAGATGTGATCCAACATGTATGCTTACCATTCCCAAGGTCATTACCTATGCCCAAATGGAACGCTTGGAGGATTTGGCTGTCAGTCAACCTGACAGAGTCAGGATTTACAAGAAGGCTCGTGTCTCTAAACTCCTCAAGGACGCATCAGGCGCCGTAAATGGTGTCGAGTTTATCCGGAATGGAAAGACTGAGACTGCATACGGACCAGTCGTCTTGGCTACAGGTGGTTATGCTGCAGACTTCACTTCAGATTCACTGTTGAAGAGACACCGTCCTGAATACTACGACCTTCCTACGACCAACGGTGACCACTGCACTGGTGACGGTCAGAAGATGGCTATGGCCGTCGGTGCCAGCGCCGTCGACCTCGAGAAGGTGCAAGTGCACCCAACTGGTCTGGTCGACCCCAATGAGCCAGACGCCAAAGTCAAGTTCCTTGCTGCCGAAGCCCTCCGTGGTGTCGGCGGCCTCCTTTTGGACAAGAACGGCGATCGTTTTGTTGATGAACTTCAACACCGTGACTACGTCACCGGTAAGATTTGGGAAAACGGCAAGGTATATACATCCAGCGGTAGCTCCAACAAGGACACTAACCTTTTCGCTCCCCGCCAGTACCCCATTCGCCTCATCCTTAACGGTCAGGCTTCTCGCGAGATTGAATGGCACTGCAAGCACTATGTTGGCCGTGGCTTGATGAAGCGATTTGAAAGTGGCGAGGCACTTGCCAAGGAGATGGGTGTTGCACCTGCCTACCTCAAGAAGACATTCGACACTTATAATGCTGGCGTTAAGGCTAAGAAAGATCCCTTCGGAAAGAAGGTACTTGCCTTATGCGTACCCCTATACTCTCCCAAACTGATCTCTCGTTTTAGTTTTTCTCGTCTGGAGAATGGACCATGAACGACTACTTTAATGTTGCCATTATGACACCCGTTCTTCACTACACGATGGGTGGCCTTGAGATCGATCCAGAGTCGCGAGTAATTGGCAAAGATGGCAAACCTATCCCAGGTCTTTTCGCCGCCGGTGAGGTTGCTGGCGGTGTTCACGGTGCCAACCGACTCGGTGGTTCGTCTCTGTTGGGTTGTGTTGTCTTTGGACGTGTTTCTGGCGACTCTGCTGCCGCTTACCTCCTTCAAACAACAAGTGCCGTCATTGAGAAGGCTGGTGGTCGTCTTGGTGCATTGGCAGGGCAGCTTGCACCTCAACCTTCTTCCTCCCAAACTACTCCTTCTCCGTCAACACCAAGCGCTGTTGCACCTTCATCAGCAGCAGCCAAGGAATTCACGACCGCGGATGTCGCCAAGCATAACAAGAAGGACGATGTCTGGGTTATTGTTAACGGACAGGTTCTCGACGTCACTTCGTTCTTGCCGGATCACCCAGGAGGAGAGAAGGCGATCTTGCTGTATGCTGGACGTGATGCTACGGAAGAGTTCAACATGCTTCATGATCCTAAGGTGCGTCTTGTCCAGTCTTGTCAGTTTTGTAACGACTAACCATGCAACCTAGGTCATCCCAAGATATGCGGCTGACTCAGTAATCGGCGTGCACAAGAAGTAAATATACTACATATTCTCTGCCTCCGATTACACCTCGGATGAAGACCAAAAGCTATCAATCGGGGAGAAAGTCCTGGGTCCGGTTGACGCCTTCATGTAATCGTAGAATGTACAGCCTGTTTAACCCCGTACTTTTATACGCTTGTTGTATCTGAACTTTTTTTTTTTTTGGCATACTATATGTATCTCAGTTTTCTACCTCGGCCGAACTGCCAGCGCTCCGTGCACAGAACACGGGTAGCACTTCAAGTTGAAGTTCACGTTGATGGAACCGCTTTACCGCGTTCGGTGATAACCTGATGTCATCTACGTAAGCACTGTTGGCAACCACTACAATTGCCAACTTACGCGCGCTCCTGGAGTCCCTGGACCTCGGGCGCTATGGTGATTTGTTGATAACGAATACTCAAAGTACGAGCGCAAGTAGGCAAAAATATCTGTGCTTCCCTTACTCCGCGAAAAAATCCCTTCCTAATATCGGCCACCATTCGCAGAGATACTGTCTGTAGGTCGATGGTATGTCCGCACAGGTTAATTATGGTTAGAAATAACATATCAAGTATACAAAGATCATCAGTGAAATGCTTAGCCGATAATACACCAAAACTTGTTGTCAGGACATGTCAGGACACGTCAAGACTGCCATCTGGCCCACTGATGATCATGCACCATGATATACACATGATAGTTAGGTTGTTTCCAGATTAGACACAGCTCAAAAAAGGCGACCACCGCCACATATTGCCTCACCACAACCTCATGGCATTATCGTAAAGATGTGGTACCTGGTTGCTTTTATAACATTGAGAGTTAAATTTTCCGACTCTTTACCACTACCTTTCCAATCACGTCGACTCTACAGCTAGCTTCCATCGATCATCACAGCACCGTCATGCCCAGCGTCACACCGCGGCCTGATAACGATGGCGACAGCTACATCCGAAAGCTCGCGTATCTCCCCGATGGACAACGAGTTGTCACCGGCCATGGGGATGGAACTATGAAGGTCTGGAATTTGGAAAGTGGAGAGCAATATGGCCCATCAATGGAACACCAGAACGGATTATGTGGCTTTGCTGTTACCCAAGATGGTGCAAAGATCGTCAGCAGTGAGTGGGATGGGGATATCATCAAAGTGTGGAACGTCGAATCGCAAGAACTTGTCCGGGAATGGACTTGCCCGGGGAGGCACCCCGAGGTTGCCATCTCTCCGGGTGACCTATTCATTGCGGTCGGTAATTGGACCGTGTCCATTTACAGCATGCAAGGGCAAGAGGCCAACCGTTCTATCGAGGTCGGCAACGCGGTGTATTCTATGGCTTTCTCTCCAGATGGCAACAAGCTCGCATGCTCCACTGATATCGATATCCGCGTATACGATGTCAGGAGTGGTAGACTCCTTTGTGATCCCTTGACAGGCCACGAACATTCGGTGTGGTGTGTGGTATGGTCATGTGATGGTAAAACACTGTTCTCTGCCTCGGCCGATACGACAATTCGCTGCTGGCAATCCGACACGGGGGAACAAATCGGACTTCCATGGAGAGGTCACAGCGACAGCGTTGAATCCCTCTCCCTTTCTCCGGATGGGTCAATCCTTGCGAGCGTTTCCTATGATGAAACTGTTCGTTTATGGGACACAGCTTCCGGCAATCCAATCGGACAACATCAGCGACATTCTGATGATCTACTCGCGGTTTGTTTCTCTCCCTGTGGTAAATTCGTTGCATCTGCTGGAGGGGATGAGATTGTATACGTTTGGCCCATAACATGGTGGGATTCCGTCGAGGGTCAGGTAATTACCCGCTTCAGGTGTACTGTCACCAGCACTCATCGACATCCATCCTTTGCCACTTCAGCCACTTCCGGCAAAACTATCTGAAGTACGTCAGTCACTCCGGATATCACGCACATCCCCCTCATTATCTCCAAGCACTCATCTGTGCCTGTTTATGCTAACGGACAAGTATCCAATCTTGATCTCTTTTCGGATGTGGGTATCTGCAGGATGGCTTTACGTTTTCTCACGCTACTCGCTAGCCATCTGAAATAGCTCGTTCCCCCGTACCCGTTGCATCACTTAATGCACACCACACTTTGCTGGCGGTGGAGCGACCGGGACAACACCGGATATCCAATTTCGAGTGTGTCTTTCCAACCACCTGTAGTATGATGACCTGATGTACCTCGTCTGTTCGATCAAATCAACTCTTGGTAGAGCCGACTGCCCTCCTCCACTAGATCTCACGCCCTATCTCGATAAAGCCAATGCTCGGTTTTACGACGGAGGAGCTTTTGGCGATGTCTACAGATGTTGGTACCTTGATAAGTCACAGGAGGTTCGTGCAAGGGTTATGCTTCGGGCAACCTGCTATTTACCCGCCCCCAGGTTGCCGTAAAATCATTCCGGTTTAGGTTCGCAGTAGATGGAGAGCCCAGTGATAGAATTATCAAGGTGATCATTTGCGTTACGATCAACAGTACGATATAAATAGCCTTCCAGATGTCCCGTCGAGAACTTGGGATTTGGAGGAGACTCGCCCATAACAATATCGTTCCATTCCTGGGTATTGCGTATGGATTTGGAATGCATGGTTCCACTTCCTTGGTGTCGTTGTGGATGCCACATGGTTCTCTTGATAGCTTCTTAGTAAAGCATGACAACAGACTAGATGTGGGAAACCGTCTCCGGTTTGTGCGTCAACTTGATCCTGAACTATTTACTTTCAGCTCTGATATCGTACGATAGCTATTAGATATTACCAATGGGTTACATTATCGTGGGTTGCTGGTGCTATTTGTAAGGCTTGAAAAACTGACGAATACCCCGCAGTACACTCTATCCAATACCCAATCGTTCACGGTGACCTGAACTGTGTGCGTCGAAGTACTGCAAACAGTGTCATTTTTGTCTAAACACAGAGACAGAACAATGTTCTTCTTGATGAAAACTATAACGCACGCTTGGCCGACTTCGGCTTTGCTTCACTGATAGGAAACATGCCGGGAGGATTGGGTTATCTCCAAAGATCCAGCCAAAATCCTGGAGCCCTGCGCTGGACCGCGCCCGAGCAGCTTGATCCAGAGAAGCCATTCACTCGGACAACCAAGAGTGATATATATTCCTTTGGCTGTGTTATCCTCCAGGGGGGTTGGTTTCACACGAAAAACAAGTCCTTTCTAACTTTATTACAGGTATTGTCTGGGAAACGACCATGGTCAGAAGTCGAAGGAGATGTGGCGGTCGTTACATGCTTGTTGAAGGGCCTCAGGCCATGCAGACCAGAGTCTCAGAAAATAGATGACTCGCACTGGAATTTAATTCAACGTTGCTGGTCACCTGTAGAAGAGCGACCTACAACGCAGGTGATAATATCTGCCATCCAACAGTTCTTGGACTGTGTTCCACAGCCACAGCCTCTTCGTGGCTCGCTGACATCTCACCCGAGTCAAGTTAATTCCCTGGAGGTGAGTCGTCGTTATCTCAGTCAAACTACTATTACAGAGGGTTCAAGGAAGAATGGAAATAATGATATCAGCTGCCTATCAAGGTCAGATCATCTTCGCATTCAAGAATGGTATGTACTTTGACATGCGGCGGTTCCCAACGGTACTGAACGCGGGCGTAGTCGGCTACGGGCTCCATCAGTCCACTCATTTTCTTCGTGAGAAGATAAATTAACAAACATTTGCTGAGCGGCGGACCTTTATCTCGGTTCTCCGATTATAGAGTTGCCTGGCACTACACATACTAGATGGTATTGAGCGGCAGTGTATGTTACTGTACTCTGAGTCACGCTGTGATCTGCCCACCTCCGGCCCATCACCCGACGCATATTGAAGATTGTGATATGTTCCGTTCCAGGTTCTACGTATGTACTTGTGCAGGCAGTGACGTAGAGCGGGCAAGCCAATGGTCCCCTATCTTATCGGTGTTTGCCGCATCGGAGTTTAAACCTTCGTGGCGCGCCAATGCTATGCGTGCTCACAATACAGGTGTTACTAATTTCATTACTAAGGGAAATGTCATAGCCACAGGACCTTGCCAAAGCAGTGCCACCACGCCCGAGAACCTTCCCCCCGTAGGTAAAACCGGGACACAGAAATCCGTCATTTGCCCTTCGTTCTCTTCCCGGACCTTCTGAGAACAACAACAATATCTATCACAGCCTTTAAGGATCTCCAAAATGGGCAAGTAAGCCACCACCCCACTCCCGCCTTCATAATCTGACCGGCCACCTTGGATAGAAAGGAAGCTGCATATGTAAATTGGCTCTTTCCCCCCAGCTCGCGCTCACAGATTTGTTGCAGGCAACGGCAACGCCCTGGACAATAGATTGTCGTTCGAAAAGCGATGCGGTCGCTCGGCAGACTCGTGAGATCCATCCTGGGCAATCAGTTCCTTGCGCTGAGTGTGGCAAGGTGTTCTCCCAAGTGTCCTCCATGCAGGCGCACCTGAGGAAGGTTCATGTAAAGAAGTGACCTTTCTGTTTTATGATCTTTACTCTTCTTGATAAGCGACACTACCCGCGGTACATTACTAGAGTGCATTGTGGCTGGGATGACTGCTGATGCTGAACTAATATACATTTATCACCCATGTCCAGAACCAGCCGTCTGTACCGGATCGCCTTCATCGATGGGCCAGGAGATGCAGCTGCTGAAGCACTGACCTCGAGCCGAATGAATGAATAAATGAGTGGATGTTACTTACATATTTGCCTAACTATGCTTGCTAATAGGTAAGCTGCGGTTACGCATGTCACAAGTCACGTGTCATAGGGCTGCAGTGTTGCGGTGCAAAACTCACCCTCCGGTTGAGACTGAACTATGTTCAAAGAATCCGAAAACTTCGGTGCAAATCTGGATTCGATGTCCACAGTTGACCACTAGTCTGATCCCGAGTATGATCCGGGAAAAAGGATGGAAAAAAAACGTTCATCTTCGGCGATGCCACAACATGTTTGCATGACCGTGACTCGCCGGGGGATCCTCTGCAATACATCCGACCTTTTGTCTTTTTGCTTTACCTCTGGAACCTGCTGCTAGTGTAGGTAAGTATGTTTTGTTGCTCCTGCCATAGAATTCTGACCTAGGAATGAACGCGGCAGTGATCCATTGACACTTCCTCAGCCTTTGGCTGAGAGCAACTTGTGGGTCAACACGGGAGTTGTGGTGAGTCGCGATGCCGGACAAGCACGCGCAAAATGGGATGGCATTGCATCGCCCACGACCCTGTCAGAGCTTAGGATGGAACGCAGATATCACGCGTTGATGTGGAGTATGAATATGCACACCCTGTCTGCGAATCGCATGTCGCGCAACAATGCCATCTGGCGTCACGGTAATGCCTACGCCGTTGTCGTTCCCGTCTTGACCTCTCCCTCCCTTTCCGTCCTTTCCACCGACCACGGATATGACCCCCCGGCGAACTTGACTTGATGGAAACGACAGCTTGCTCTCCGTCGCACCTCCGGGCGTTGGAATCACGGAGTGGATGCCGTTCCGTGAAGATGGAGGCAAACGCGAGTTTCCTGCTTCTGACACGTGCACTATGTGCCTGTCAACGCAACATTTGCGCGCGGTGACCTGATCTCATTTTACGATCTGCCCCGTTCTTCCGATCCCCATGGACGCGCGGGGACGCTGAATTTCAGGGAGCGTTATAAGCTCAAAGGGACACTTTAGTATGTGTCGTCCCCCTTCACTCATTCAAACACCCTTATGTTTGGTGGTCCGTCGCCATCGTACTTTTCCCCCCAACCCGACTCGCGTGAACCACGCGTAGGACGCGACGCAGTGAGGTCTGTCTTGTATCTGTTCTCTTGTCATGGTGTTGACTCGGTGGTAGAGTCCGCTCGGGGCACCCGGCTCCAGCTCCGTGTTGGACCGCTCTGCATAATCCCTCGGCCAATCGACCGAATGCGATGGAGAGGTTCTAATAATGATTCACGATGTTCACTGTCGAGTGCTTACATGCACGTCCTCTCCTGCCTAGCATGTGTGCGCATCTACCGCACGCCGAAGGTGGATCTGGATCAGTACAGCATTGTGTCAGTGCGGTTCCCGCGTCTGTTTTGTGAGTCTTTTTCCTGAACCGGTCGCATCTATGCTGTCGCTCAGTGTCCGTCAGACAATCACCGCAGCGTAACGAAGTAGGGTTTGTGAGTGTCCACCCACATGCCACTGCTGCTGTCGCTATGGTTCCCTTTCCCGGGCTCCATGCGCCGCAAGCGTGCCGTTTCCCTGAGACAATAGTACGCCAGTTTGATCGGTCATGGCCAGGCTTGGGTCCGTCTTGTGTTGATCTCGAAGCGAGTGATTTACGGAGCCCCGGGGTTGTCGATGCACCAAGTCATGATATTGCTAACCCTTCTGCCTTGGGCTTCACCCCGGCAAATCAGACTTGGGACGCGATGGCCAGGACAGCGTCTGTGCCCCACGTTCGCTTATGGGAGTCAAGCAAACCCGCGCGCATGCAGGTTCCTTTTTCATCGGGGGAAACAACAACACATCCTCCGTCGAGCTCGCACATTTACAGGAGGATGGCGAAAAGACTGAGGATACATGTACCTTCCTCTGCAAGTGGACGGACGGACAGAGGATATGCAACATGGACGTTCTCGGAGACAGAGCCTGGATGAGGGACCATCTTAGCCGACACCGCCACGTGGTCGGCTACGATAAGGCACAGCACGCGTGCCTCTGGTGGGGGTGTATGGACACGATGAGCAAGGGGAGTTTGGCGCGGCACATTGTCTCGTGTCATCTGCGGGCGGGCGCGAGCTGTGGGTTTTGTTCCAAGGTGTATTCGCGCGTGGACGTGGCGCGAAGACATATAAAGAAATGCAAGGTGGTGAATGGGGCGTCGGATAGCAAGTGGTAAGCGGATGAAGGAACCTTTTTCTTTGTTTCCTTGCATGAATGGGACCAGAAAGTAAACACGTTTGGCGGCATTGTCATCAACTTGCGGGGTTGAAATCAATCTTTCTATGCTGTTCCTCGCAGGTATGTATTTAGGAGCGTTCGGTCCAAAAAGATTGATTCACGCAGGTCGTGCGTTGACAGTCTGAACTTCGTCCAGCGGGATGCGGACCAGGCGCTCTCCTGGCGCAGGTTGAAGGCTTTCCAGAGATGCCTCTGACGCTGCATGCTGCTGGCGATTCGCCACTACGAAATACTAGTTATTTCCCGGTGTGATGGAGTGGCGAAGCACTTACAAAAGAGTCCCAGTATGTGGAACATGTTGGGCCACTGTTCGAGCACTTGGCCGTGGACTATTGGCGATCAGATGAGAGAGGACATTAGACGACGCGTATGCCTCGACGCGCATTGCCTTACCTTGACCTGCATCTGCCATGACATGGCAGTCGTCGGCAAGGCCCTCGACGCGCTTTACAAAGAGCGCACTAGCGCGTTCCAGGGCTGCGACCGCTTCATATTCCTTTTTCTTTTCCAGCAAGCGATGAAGAGAGGCTGGGTTTGTTGATTGAGACGACAGAGCGTGTGCATGAGAGGCGCGGTGAGTGGGGGCTACAGATGGTCGCGACATTGATCCCCGTTATCTTTCCGAGCCGGTGCAAAGTAACATTGGTCACGTGGTATCTGACACGATTTCTTTGGTTCACCCTCAAACTCGGCTGGATCCTTTGAGAACATACGCGTCGTCCTCGGTCGCCCTCTACTTAGCGCCATGCCCGTCACTCGCTCGGCTTCCAGTCGCCCGAACTCGCAACAGCCATCCAACCCGCCCTATGCATTCCGCCGTTCAGGCCCATCCAGCAGCGAAACAAAGAAATCATCGAATTCTCCTAGTAACGAAATTATTGTTTTGTCCTCCGACGATGACGAGCTTCCGTCCAAAGGAATGGTTTCCCACAAGAAATCATCTCATCGTCCTTTCAGAAAAAAGGCAGGCACATCTGCCGCACCACCGGTCCCCTCTACCGATGTGCTCGAACTTTCGTCGGATGATGAGAAGCTGCCAAAGAAGGCCTCTGCCAGAAAAAGCGCGCCATCCTCCGAGACTGCGATAAAGGATCTTCAGCGCACCGTCAAGAAGCTGCGAGAGGTCTGTCGTCCTCTTGTACCCCTTTTTAGTTTGGGTCTGAACGAACCCCTTCGCCCAGGAACTCAAACAAGCCGAGCAACGACTCGCATCTACCTCCCTGGAGGTGGAAGAGCTCAAACGCGACTATTGCAACAAAGATGTATGTCCGCTTTGTTGCTTTCCCTTTCCGATCGATCTGACCCGCGCATACAACCAGATCTTGTCAGGACTGGAAGAATACACCTCGTGCGAGGTATGCACGTGTACCATGTGGTACCCGTATACGTGTGTCTTCCTCCCTATTGCAGGCGACTCTGATCTTGAATATATGCCTACAGCCTTCCCGAATGTGGTCACTCTTTCTGCCGGGACTGCCTCATCAATTGGTTCAGCAAGACACAAGCGCAACACATGTCAGCGAATCCCCAGCTAGCCGACAACCGCGCCGCTTTGGCGGGACAACTCCAGGTATTCGTCCAGATGGTCCCCAACTTACATGCATATGGTCCGCATGGGCAACACCACATACGAGCGGTGCTTGCCGAGTTACGACGTCATCGACCAGAATATACCTGCCCGTCCTGCCGGAAAGAAGTGCTGAATAAGCCCATCGAAGATTTCCGGCTGAAGGGCCTCATCAAGGAGATTGCGGGGATGGCAGGTGAAAAGAATTTACGCGATAGTTTTTGTCTTCGAGGTTCTGGGCCATTTGATAACTTCTTCGCGGCCCCCATATTAGCTAGATAAGCCTGCACCGTTTTTTTCTCTTCTTTTTTCCTCGGACAGCACTGGCAGATTCGGAGCCAGACGATAAATATTATAGAGCCTACATTGCTAGTACTGTACAACATAGTTCATTAACCCAGATATGAGGACATGCGGAATAACTTACCCTCGAAGAACATAACGCAGCCTATCCATTGTGTTTTCTTTCATCACTAACATTAAATCAATGGTGAATGAAGGTTTCGATACTAGTAGATCAGAAATCAGAAATCAGAAATCAACCATAGCAAGATGCTAGGTCAGAAGGGTATAGTATACGAATTCATCATGCCCCGTCTCCATCACCTGTATTTCTCCACGCGAAATTATTTAACTAAGCGTCCCACTCTTTTTCTGGTCTTTCAGTTTTTTGATGCGCTACAGTCACAGCCAAGCGTTAGTTGCATCATCGATGGACCGTCGGACGGGGGGATGCTCAGAGAGAGAAAAACACACGCACCAGACGCCGTTCCTCTTTCCTTCTTGCCAATTCCATCGCCCTTTCTTCCTTGGACATGCCCGCAGTTAACTTGGAGTCCGGATCTGCGGCCGGAGAGGGTGGTGGTGAAGTGGGAACAGGCCAGGAACTGAGAGCGGGCGAAGTGGCGGTTGGTTTACCAGGAATGCCGTTCAATTTTGGGACAGGGGTATGGATTTGAGGTTGCGGTGTCAGCGCACGAGAAGGTGGTTGAGACGAGCCCCACAACGTCGATGTGGCCAAATACGAGGGACTTGCTACTGTATCCATGGTGGCCCATTCATTTTCGGCTAGATAGAAGGGTTGGTCAACGTACGTTGCCCACGCGAGGACATGGAATCAATGTACCCTTGGGGGAACTAGAGCGAGAAGCACCGAACCCAAGGTCGGTGGCGGAGGCAATCTTTGACACTGCACCAGCAGGTGCGCTCTCGAATGCACCTGAAAATAAATACTCAAGAATGAATACACGCTCCGATAGATGCGATGACTTACTCCAATCTCCCTCGTCGGCATTCACATCCATCAAATCTTCATTACCCCAGCTATTATTCGCGCCTTCCTCAGCGGCAACCTGCTCTGCGAGCTGTGCTGCAACTGCTTTCGGTTTCGTCTTATTTCCGCCGAGCTGAAGACCTTTCGTTTGCACAGAACCTGTCGAGACAGGTGTTCGCAATCCAGTGCCGGTCAGTGCAGAGCCATTGTTGATAGGTGGTGTCGAGGTACGCTTGTCAGCGGTGTCCACGATGGTGCTTTGCAGATCGCTCGGAGCCAGCTGCGAAGGAAATTTCATAAGAAGACGAGATGGAGAGTGTTATGAGGTTGACC
>JBBPLJ010000275.1:0-15231 GCA_038089715.1 Veloporphyrellus conicus
GTCAAAAAAGCGTCGCAAGTCCGGCGGCGGCCGTGTGGTCAGTGGAGTGGTCAATGACCAGCCCAATTTGGCGAGAGTCAAAGCTGGCCCGGAAGTGCCGAACTTTCATTGTCCTCATACCGCCATATGTTTCGTGTCTATTCTATTGTCATCCTCAGAGGCTATGCATTCTTGTCATGGGAAACTCCGTAGGTCCCAAAGTGTCGCGCGTTCGCCTTCTACCAAGTTCAACCAGTGATTCAAACGAATGATATAATATTGACGACAATCGCGCTGGATATCCCATCAAAGACACGCGTGTATCGTACAGTAAGGGCATCACTCACCCTTTTTTCTGACGCGCTCCGTGCTCTTAGATTCAAATATGCACCATCCAATTTTGTGACGCGGACGACATGGCCGTCGGGCTACCCCGTGCACGCTCTTGAATCTTCCCAATGCGGACAAAGTTCTTGCAATCGGCGCAGCAGGGATACAAGTAAAAGGAAGAGAGGAAAGACCGCCTTCAAGCGCATGGCCTCGATCTCGCACAAAGCTAACGTATCTTGGCTCGTTACCTCCTGACCCTCTTGGTCTCGGCCCCATGTCCCCAAAAGCAGCTTTAATGGAACTGCCGGAACGAAGTGACAGGGTTGTCGAAATGGAGTAAACGTCAGCGGGATCATATCCGGGAATCGACGCAACGACGTACTCGGGCGGTTCCGTTGATAATCGTTCTTCTAATCAGACTATGATCCAGTCAAGTTCGGCAAGATCGTCGTCCATAATAGTGAACGTCCCAGCCTCGATGCCTTCTTTCAAGGGCTGGACGTTGTTATGAAGAGGCTCGTTGGACTTGTCAAGGCTCGCGGTCATGTTTGTGCTCGCCATTGGGTTGCGAATGTACTGGTGAGTGTTTGGCTTCAAGGGGTGTCTCGAATTCTGAGTCGTGGACAGCGATGGTGGTGGTTATAAACTGGCGAGGAGCTTTGTGCGTCATATCTAGAGTGGCACACTCTGAACAATAGTCCTTTGACAGACTTTCCACAGCAACCTACTACGGCGTGTCGATCGGTGATGTTAGACCACATCAAAAGTCGGCAGTGTACGGGACGACAAAAGCTGTCGAGCCTTTATTCTGTGTAAAGTGAACGACTGACACGACGTATCATAGCTGAGGCAAAAAGCTTGAATGTGCAAATCAGCGACTTCAATATTTTACACGCTCGTAGCATCAGGTATGAGATTCATCAAGAGTAGGGTGATCGTCCGCGTATCCCCGAGCAATGCCGCTACGTCCTTGTTCCAGTATACTTGGCGCATCCACACCCACTCTTGCTTCCAAACCTCGGAAAGATCGAGATTGCAGGTACAGTGCTGTTCGATAATGCATGTTAACGCTTGCTTGCTTTGTGCGCCACCATACGTACCTGCGGCACTCTCGGGGAGTACCGTCATTGTCCCGTCTTGGTTACGGAGAACCATTGCATTCGGGGATGATGTGTCGCCGTCAGAAGGTTCAGAAGCTGTGTGGAATGACGTTGGGGGGACCAGATGTTTGAAATGATCGGTATCTTACCACCGAAGCGCCTCACATGGCGGTATTTTCCGGTAACAAGTGAGAATGTCGGCCGGTCCGGATCTCCATCTTCTTCTGGGTTGGGAATGTCGTTTCCAGCTGTTCAAAATGAAGGTCAGAGCACATAATTACAGCGAGTAAGAATACCAACAGCCATATTCAGCGAGCAGTCGTCCAAAATCTAGCACATAGCGGCCACTCCATGTACCTTCTGCTTGCAGCGCGACTTCCAATTCGTATGGTGTGATGATCGGCCGGTAAAATTCCTATATCGTAGTTCCGGTAAAACAATGCGATTGATCGACTGACAAACGTACTTTTGACTCGATGACACTGTTCTCTGGGCAAGCTGCTAACACGAAGCACTCGATCTCCATAAAGTTGGCTAGCTTCGCTGGGTTTAGCTTTCCGACGCTGATTGTGTAGCCCTTCTTGTTTGCCCTTGCCAGAATCTTACGAAGATGGGATATGACGGGTAAATAAGATGCTGTTGAGCGTTCGTCAATAAATCGCGATCGTGGAACACAATCACTAACCAACGCCCAGGGTGCCAACAAGGATACCGAATACGTCGGCGTCACGCGCTTTCTGAACGACAGCGAAACGTCGCATGAGCAGTCTATTCGTTCGTTCTGATTCTAGTCTGGACGATTTCACGATCGGGTTGTAAGAGTAAACCTGTTTACCATGGTCGTGAGTTAGCATCAGAGCCATCGAACCAAGAAAACTCACACGAGACGAGGAATGTGTCATGAGCAGGTTTGTGAGAGTAAGACTTTCTTCGCCAATGTACATGATAATAGTTGCAGCCTCGTCAGCCTCGATGTCGTTTTCCGATAATGTTGATGCTTTGGCTTCGTTATCAGGTGTCGAAGGGAGTGGTGTTAGCGCTGGATCCACCCGGGTCGGTATCTCGTGATACAAAATGGACAAGCCAGTTTTGTCTCGAAGTTGTTTTACGATATCGCCTGTCAAATTCGTCACACACCATCGAATCACATCGAGAAAAGCTGGAAACTTGCCCGCTCGGTACGTGTACCCGACATCATGTCGAACAAGAACGAGAACAGGCTTTGCCGCTGTTTCGCTATCAGAAACACTCGCGAGAATTTTGATGAGCTCCTGGACGCAATGTTCGACATCGATCGGTTTGCGACCAAAGATGTAGACGACGGGTAGCCTAGACGTTCTTTTCCAACCCTCGTTAGCGCTTGATTGAAAGGGATAGAAAGGATGCAGAACCGACTTGCTCATGCACGCGTGGCCATAGTGAACCATCAAGTCAGCGTCGACATGCTGGGCGGCGACCTCATCGACGCAGCAACTAGTGAACACGCATTCCTGTTGAGTGGAAGGCGGTCGGAAGACAAGACGTGCTCACTTGCCGTAAGATGTGTCCGCCAAAACGTACAAGTCGTGTTCTTTGCCCACGACTCGCTTGAGCAAACGATAGACGGGAACAGCGTCATGCAAGAGTTCATCGGGGAACTGAAGCGCCACCTGCCAGTGTATCTGTCGTTCAACGGACGAGAAATGCGATGCTCTGAGGAGGCTCTGACCCTCTTGTAGTCGCCCTCGAGGATGACCGCCGCCGTCCGCTCGATCTCGTAAAACTCGGTGACATCTGAGGATTCGGGGCGCTGTGCGGACGCGCCGGATGTCACGTCGATCGAGCGCACTATCGCCTCCTCGCCAGTAGCCGTGAATGCAGAAGGCGGGGGCTGCTCTGTCGACATTGTTCCCGTTCAAGGTATCAAGCCAACACTGTCAAACCGGGAACTGTGACTCGGTTCCCAGCCAACATGGAATGCCGCCCACCACAGCATGTCTCTCACTGGCCGGGCGCAACCACTAGCCAACGATGCAGCTCACACTTTCCTCCAAGTCCGTCCGCAACACCACCTTCAGCTATGAAAGTGGGCAAGTGCTCTACAAGACGACCCATCCTCGTGGCATCGGCATGGGGACAACGACGATCCACAAGATCAAGCCAAACGATGATCCGATGGATATGCGCGACCGGTTCGAGGTGATTGGGGAGATTGAATGGCATCTTATTGGATCGTCGACATTTCGCCTCAACGGGAAGGACATGCAATCCAACGAGTTCCTTCCTGCGCATGGGCTGTTGGGACGGTTCGTGATGTGACTACCCCTTGTTTTTTTCTGAAGCACCACTCTGTGCAGGAAGCGCACATTTACAGGGCCAGATGGTTGCCCGTATAGATGGGACATGCTGTTCGATGCAGTAGTGGTGCGCCGACACTACATTTGCTCCGAGTGGTTACACATACGACATGTAGCTGTCACGGGACGACTTGTCACGAACCGAGGTTGCTCGATACAACAAAGCTTCATTTGGAATCATTGGTGCCAAACGAAACCCGCTCCTGACGGTTGACCCAGATGCGGAGCATATGCTCGATCTCATTGTGCTGACCTTGGTATACGTGGAGAAACTTCGCATGGATAAGGATAGGGAGAACACGGGAGCATGAGATACCTTGTGAGGCTTATGCTCTGTCCGTAGATTGGCACTCATGGCTGCAGACGTAGATTGATGCTATATTTGTACCGCAAGTGTCTATATAAGAATGAAACTCAAGTTACCACTGTGGCCGTGATGAGGCGAGACACCAGATTTCAATCCGACCCGGCAGCCCGGCGGATCACACTGACAAGAACGTGCCCAGTAAGCTGACACCAAGAACCACCTTCGAGTCAGCCTCCGCTATTGCCTGAGCTTGCTTGATTCTCCGTCTTCTTTCTCTCCAAGCAATGCGAGCGCTTCCCGACCCGCTCACATGCAGCACCGGATACGTGCTCCCCTCCCCAAATGTCCCTAAGGCACTCGTCCGTTCCGACATCTGGTTCTGCGACGGCAACATCGTCCTCATCGCCGGGTCTGCCGCGTTCAAGATACACAGGGGCCAGCTCGAACGGCACTCGGAGGTATTTAAGGATATGTTCTTGGTGGGCCGGGCCGGTGTCCGACCCTCGAGGCAAGACGCATCCCTGTGCGACGAAGAGACGGCGAACGATGAAGAGAACAAAATAGTGGACGGCTGTATGTCGGTGGAGATCTACGACTGTCCATCTGACGTGTATCATCTGCTGGTCGCCCTCTACGATGGCTTGTACGTTTTTCCCCTCCCCCACATCTCCACAGACCATCCTGACACGATCCTCCGTAGCTACTTTCCCAAGCCTCACGCCCGCGACTTCTCGGCACTCTCCAGCGTTCTTCGTCTGTCCACGAAATACTTTGTCGAGCACCTGCGCATCCAATGTCTCGCGCGGCTGATCCACGACTGGCCCACCACGCTCGCCGACTGGGACAGACGCGAAGCTGCCGCGACGGACGCCAGCGGCCGGTACACGCCTCGCGACGCCTACCCGCACCCCGTCCTCGTCATCAACCTCGCCCTCGAGCTCGGCATACCTGAAGTCCTTCCCAGCGCGTTTTACGACCTCTCGCGCTACGGACCGAGCAGGGTCCTCTCTGGCGCGCGGGCATTACCGCCCGTGTTCGCAGCGCCGGACCCATGCGCTTGGGGGTCGACTGAGGACGGCGCCGCACAAAAACGCCAGCCACCTGCGCCGCTTCGAGACGGTGCACACCTACACCCGCAGACGCAGGGGGGCGGGAAGCCGCCGATGATCCATCTCTCGCACGATTGCCTCGTGCGAACGCTTCGAGGACGCGAGCTCGCGCAGCTCTACATCTCGACGTTTCTCGCGCGCGCGCTCGAGCACCGCCCGTCGTCCGCCTGTCTCTACTCGACTCGGGCTGCCTCTTCCGCCTCTCTCTCTTCTTCTTCCACTGGCACCAACACGACGAGCATACCCCCCTCTGGTACCGCACCATCCCCGTCCCCACCCGCACACTGCACCGAGTCGTTCTACTTTATCCACCTCAACGTCCTCCGAAGCGTCGGCGGCATCGCCTGCGGGCGCGACGCCGATCCGCTCTTCACGCTCGTCCAGGCGGCGGAGATGCTCGAGCGCAGAGACTTTTCAGACGGCGTGCGGACGTGTGGGCTCAAGATGTGTGGGGTGTGTAAGCGAGAGTGGAAGGGCGAGGTCGGGCGCGCGCGGGAAGAGGTGTGGGGGTTGATTCCGATTTGGTTTGGGCTCCGGAATGGGGGTGTGGCGGCGCATGCGGCGGCGTTGACGGAGGCGATGGATCGCAAGGTCGAGGATGGGAATGTCGTTCGTGTCGAGGGCGGGGATGTTGACGTCGATCTCGATCTCGACGTCGATGAGCTGGAGGGATGATGGGGGGTTGCTTCGTGTTTGCTGGCGCTGTTATCCTTTTTTTTTCCACCTGTGTCTACATGTCCGTCGTACTTTCTTGTATATCCGATCGTCAAGCTTTATCTACGCCTTGCTTTCTAGATATTGATGTTTTTCGGGGGACACTTTCAGAGGAAGATTGCACGTTGTGTGTAGATACAAGAAAGTGATGTCGAGTACGTATATAGCGAGACAGGATAGCTAAACAATGCGTGTGCCACCGAGTTCACTCCTCGCCGATTTTGGGTGCTAGATAGTATTTTATGGCACCCTGACCGAACTTGTATGATACCTAAGTGAGAGAAGAGAAGAGAAATGAGCGTTCGGTCGACACCAACATGCATACTCACAAGAAGGGGAACGTCGTTGCTCATCATGAGTTGCACCGTGTTTGACAGGGATGAGCTCTTGGAGAAATTGACGAGGTATTTTAAGCTAAATGTGAGAGAGACGTGTTGATTCATCTCGATAAATACACCGCCGTCTGAAGGGACTTCGTCAGACTTTTTGCTCTTTTTCAATGGTTGGCCATTCTGTGCGTTTTACGAGGTCAAGTCAAATGACAGCCATCATAAGAGTGACCCACCTTTGATGGCGCCTTTTTACGCTTCTTGTTCTTTGGCTCATCCCCTTCTTCGTCTGCTTGTTCCTCCTCACCTTCGTCGTCTGATTTAGCTTTGAATTCCCCATCGTCATCTTCGCCCTCCATTTCAACATCGTCATCCTTTTCCTCTTTCTTGACCTTTTCCTTCTTTGGCTTCTTTTTCTTAGGCTTCTCTTCCTCTTCATCGTCCTCCTCCTCTCCTTTGAGATTGTCGTCGTCATCCTTGCCATAGTTTTCATACTTTTCTCTCGCTGCTTCGGTTTGCTTCAGCAAGACATTCCCGTTGGCTGCCTCGCCATCGCTCGCGAATCGTACGCCTTCCTTGGAGACCTCGATACGCACGGATTCACCGAGAAGAGAAAGATCTCGGACTATACGGGAGAATTCACCGGAAGGCATTGTGATGCGTGCTTCGTATTCTGTGTCGGGAATACTAAGGCTTTCCGAGTCGATGTCCATGAGCTTCATATCATATTCTGCGATTCTGTCCGAATCTATGAGACGCGTGAGTCATGCAACGAGATAAAGAGGAAGTCGAGATACTCTTGGCTTCGTACACGAGGTTCAGCACATCGGCATCGTCTGAGGCCTTGATGATGCAAATGTCGTCATCCTTGGCGCACTTTAATACTTTGGTCAGCGAGGCGAGATTGACGCCTAGCGGCATGGGGCGATCACAGCGAAACTTTTTGAACCCGGACGCCTCGAGGTTCACGGCGACGAGGGCGACATGGGAGTTGTCCATTGCTTGGAGATTCTTCGATGGAAGAATCAACAATGGAACCCAGTGACTGGACAGTGGAGACGTACGATTCCCTCTTCGTTACACGCAAAGTTGGCATCGGTCACGAGCTCCTTGACAGCTGAACAAAGAAGAGGTGAGCGTGGTGGCGCCGTGCTTGATAGCGGGACCCACAGTCCAGCAAGCGCTTCAAGAGAGCGGCTTCCTCTAGCTTTGCTTCGAGCATGGTCGGCGAGCTCGTGGAGCAGGATCAGGCGAAGCGCGAGACGCGTTTGTGTTTTTGAAGCGGAGTCTGATCGCGTAGTGTCACAGATGTGACGTCACGCGTAATGTCACGCGGTGGACTCGAAGACGGCTCGTTGTCATGGACGACGAGGACAAAGCGGCTGTGGTGGTCGACGGTGACAACGGGGGTTGTGGAGTGGTCTGGTTGTGAATGTGTCTGGACTGTAATCGGAAAACTCCGCATGCTTTTACCAAGGACGAGATGGACGCCTCCTCTTGACACCCCTCATTCGACATGCAGTCCCCGCTCAACACAGACAGAGGCAAGCTGCGCATGGAACGTCTGAGACAGCTCGAGCTCGAGCAGCTGCAGTGGGAGCAGGAAGCGCTCGTCATGCCAGAGGTGTCGCAGCAGCCGCAGTGTAGGACCACTTGCTCACCCATCTTACCCAGGACCTCGATCGCGCCCTCTTTCTCTCCTTCGAGTCGGTCAAGACCGAATTCAGCGACCTCGACGGCCTGTCGTGGTCGCGCCACCCCGTTCCCCTCGTAGCCAATCCATGGGTACGTCGCCAGCCCAGCCCTCCTTGCAGACCCTCACCACCACCGCAGGCCGTCGAAGAGCCGACGCCCAAACTCACCTGCACAGAAATAGACGCCGCACCCTCCTCCTTTTCTTCTCCGCCACGGCGTCCACCACCAAAGCCCCTTTCCTACGGTGCGTCTCCCCGCGCAGACATGCCCCCCCAGAGTACCATTCGCGTGTCGCGCCTTGCCCAGTCCTCCCGGAGCCCACTGCAGCCCGCAAACCAGTTCTTCGCCACGCAATATGCATCGCACAAGGATTCGCCTGCCCCATCCCCATACTCCCTTTCTCACGCACATCCTCCAAACATCGCATTGGCATACCACGGCCCGACCTATTAACGACGCTTTCACCAATAACTGGCAGCGAAAGTACCAAACTACTTAAATACTCTTTATATTCAATCATGGATATATCTCGTTCATAAATCACCATGGGACACCTTTCAAGACGTACAGATTGCATCCTTTTACTGCTAGGGGTCGATATGTTCGAAACGACAACCTTGGAATGTTTTGTGTATTTTTACTTGGACCGTGTTGTATTTGTATCGTAGACTGAGATGAACCCTTGGAGAACAAGAACCGTCGGACCAACATGGGCAAACAGCACTGAGCCGCATTCATAACGTACACTCGGACCTGCACCGTGACGACGACGACCAAGGCGCGTGCGTCGTGCCATGTCCCAGACGCTAGGTATGCCGCTTCAACCCGTCGCGTTCGACTCCCTGCTTAATGTTGGCGTGGCCCGCAGTCTCTTCGGAGAACTGGGACGACGACTTTGAGTTCAGCCAGAGCTCGAATAACAATGCCAAGCCCGAGGGGGTCAGAAAAACGGAACCAGCCACCAGCCTCCCCCTCGAACCTCGCCAGTCTGTCACCTCTTCCCACCTTTCAGAGGACTGGGATGCAGATGACAGAGCTAGACAGCCGTCCCCCAAGGCACCAGTGGCGGGAAGCAGCCGACCGGGAGGCATGAGTGGCATCACCAGCAGGCTCGGTAACTGGACTGAGCCGGGGCCATCTACACCGACCAAGCACGGGGGCACACAGGCGCAAGCTGAGAACTGGGACGATGATTTCGAGGACAAGGCCGACTCCCCTCCTAATCGACGTCATCATGCTCATCGAGCCTCTCATCATGCATTTCAGCACCATCACGCCCATATGCTCCGCACCCGCCACTCGTACCACACCCCACCCCGCCCAAAAATGCCCGCCGAACCTGAAAACTGGGATGATGACTTTGACGACCATCCGACAGGCGCCATTTCACCCAGGAAGCACGACAATGACACCACGCCTATGACAAAGCGTACCCGTCGAGAGGCATACGCCGATACTTCCGATGAAGACGACGAGGTCGATTTCGGGTTTTCAGAGGACAAGGAAGAGGACAAGACTGTCACCGCGCGTTCACGAACGGCGCCCATGACTCGTCCTAGCTCGTCGAATTTCCATCTGCACCCAAGTTTGCGCCATTCACCCCCTCCCCCCGTGCCGGCCCTTCCTCATGCCCTCTCTCCGCCAATTGGACCTTTTCCCCGCTCGCCTACCGTCTCCGTGTTTTCCATACCAACGACGTCGGGGCGGAACTCGATCGGGCACTTCAATTCCACGTCACATCTTGTCCTTTCAGGTGCTTCATCGCTCGCTATGCTTCCGCCCTCTCCACCTGCCCAACGCGAACGGCGACGTCTTCGTAAAAAATCGCGACCACCGCATATGGATAACAATGTCTTTGAGCTTATTGAGGAACAGCGCGATTCGTCATCTCCACCATTACCACCCTCTACCCCCGAAAGAGCGTCCTCTCCGCCCATGGTGCCGATGTCGCATTCTTCTCCGTTGGAAGCTACGCCTGGAAGCGGGGGTTCTAAAACACCGCTCTTATCACGCATCGGCTCCGTCAAGAAATGGGGTGCTAGGAGGAAAAGAGCTAGCACGGGTCCTATGGAAGTGGTCATGCATGAGTTTGGCTCATCGAGCGGCGGTATTGTAGACGACGAGGGTATGCCCCGGCCCCCGAGCGCACATGGGCAGACACCGGCGCAAACGCCTTCCAATCGAAACCGCAATTCGAACAACTTGGGTGGCTCACGCTCTACCTGGTTTTTTCGCCCTGGCGGCGCCCATTATGGGGCTGGGTCTCCGCCGCCGGGGCACGGTGAACTCAAACATGAAAAGAGTCTAGATCAGGCGCAATTGAGACCTGGGGGTGGAATGGGTGGGAACGAGGGAGGTGGGCAGGTGCCGACCACCCCAAGCAAGTCTTCGAAGCGGAAAACGAGTGGTGTGCCGCTCGAGCATGCGAGCAGCGGGGAACTCACGGGTGATGGATCGTCTTCCGCATCTGGTGTGATAGGACTGGGGAAACCATCAGTTGGGCTGGGCAGACGACCGATATCGATGCAGGTGCCCAACGGAGCGCTGGCGGCCATCACCGGGAGCAACAGATTTGCGTCTGTCGGCACGAGACACGCGTCGTATGGGTCTTCCATCGGCCGAGCGTCGTCTTCGAGAGTGTTCTCGACGCCCACGCCGACAGAGAGCGTTGAACAGCTTCCGCCGATACCTGGCCTTTCCTCGCAAGAAGGTTCCAGGAGCTTCATGGGTAGCGTACGCAAGATCAGCCTTGTAGGCGGGAAGAAGCACAAGAAGAAGAAGTCCTCTGTTGATATTGCCAACATGTCTCCCGAACCCACTGCCTCCCTTCAGGACGATACGGGCGATGACGAGGGTCGAGAGCGGGATGCAGATGGGGATGTAAGGATGCAGACGGAACCACAGGCCCGGATGTCCGATTTGTTACCACCCATCGAGCTCCATCCTCCATCGCCGCCACGGACGATCAATGGTGCCTCAGCGATCCATTCGATGGGTATGAGCGATGGGAATGAGCTTATGGTAACCTCGTTGAGCGCGCCTGTTTCCACGACCATGGCTCCAATAGCTCCTTCGGCGTCTCCGGTGGCATCGAGCAAAGCAACGCCCACGCCCAAATCGCCCTCGTCGCCGCAGTCTGCATCGTTGGGTCGTGCTACGCCAGCCCCTAACCCACCTCATTCGAATACGTCTATGCCAAGACGAAATTCATTGGGTGATCTCAAGATACCTGCGAGAATCAGTCAGGCGCAGATCGGGTTGAAGAGGGATCTGGGGATGGTGCGAGAGTTTGCGACCAGTGTGGATAGTCAGTGGTTCTCCCCCAGATGTCCTTCAGTATTGATCGTGTTTACAGGACTTAAAGAGCTGCAATCAACATACCACCATCTGCTTGCGGAACTGCAGACAGTTATCGAGAACGCTCCCCCGTCGCGTGCCACGTCGCCCAACGTGTTCAGCCTTGTCCGTCCCCGTTCGCGGCTTCGCTCCAATACTTCGCCATCGACCAACACTTGCTCGATTGTTCCGGGCTCATTTTCAGAGTTTAAACATGTTTCTGCGACATTCTATGCCATCACCGTCAAGTATAAAGTATCATGGGAATGTGCAGAATTGTTGATTGAACTCGGTGGAGGCGCACCTGCGCCTGCTTCTCCGCCACCGCCTGGACCGTCCTCGAGTCTGTCGGCGCCAACCATGTCAGTACAGTCGGAACTCGACCTTCGGAAAAGCCGCGAGAGGGCCATTACACTTTCAGGCGAAGAGTCAAAGCCACCTCCAGCGGGGACGCTTATCGGAGGCGCTACGGGATCAGCATCATCGTCGACGTCTGGTCCTTCCAACGACCTGTGGCGCGCATCGACGGGCAGGCATGATCTCAGTCAACGGCAGCTCGTCCTCCTGCGAGACATGCTCAGTAACGAACTTCCTTCGGACGACGTTCCTGCACTTGAGGAGAACGTGAATAAAAACTGGAGATGGGGCGACGCGATGAGTAGCACGGTCACGCTACCCTCTGAGGAGTCAGAGTCTCGGGGCGCTGATCGTGGGGATATTGTAAAGAAGAAACGACGGAGCGCAAGGATGGGGTTGACAGGGTTGAGGGATATGCTGAGGATGTTGAGACGAAGTCACTCGGAGCAGTCCAGGACAGCGCCTGTGCCTGGTCTCCCTGCTGATCCCTCGACGGCCTCACTCAGCACCGAGTCCTCGCATTACTCGCATTATTATCCACATGGACAGCTTGCGGCGGGGTGTGCTCATGGAGCCTCGAAGACGGGCACTGGACCCGAATCGGTGCGCTCTACGAAAGATGTACCGGTCAATGCTCACTCTCCGTATGGTGGACCGCCTTTGAACCATAAGTCGTCTCCTCGACGACCGTCTCTTGCATCGATATTCCGGATAGGACAGAAGCACAAGGGCGGCACGTCGTCGTCCACAGGGGAGTCGTCGCAAGACAGCCGGAGTGACGTGCGGAGTGCGAGTCGGGGGAGTAACATGACGGGCGAGGAAGACTGGGATCGGATCGAGTCGGCGATCGATTTGGACGGCGCGGCGCGGGCGTTTGGGATCGAAGGCACGTCGACCATCAAGGGACGCAAAGGCAGAGCGTCGCCGTTCCTGTCAGAGTGTCCGCCGGGGTACATGCCCGGATCCAGTCATCGACCGGTGACGCCGCGTCGTGGCCAGGATGTGGCACAAGCGCTGCGGCTGGAGGTGGAGGCGTCTCCGCGATCCATCCGGCCAATGCGCTCGACGCGGCTGTCCAACGTGGAAGAGGTGGAGGACGGGGAACGACCAGCCCGATCGTCCGAGGCGACAGTGACAGTGAAGCACCCTGTGTCGCTCCGGCGGGCGAGCCCCCATCGGCCGCCTTCAAGGGGCCAAATGCCCGGGAGCAGTTGGACAGGATCTGTGCGGAGCGCGCCGCCGCCACCACCCGAGGGCGTGCAGGGGCTCCCCGAGATCAAGTTGTCGATGACGCCGGAGAATATCAAGCCGTTGTTGGAGAATGCCAGGGAGGTGCACGTGCGGTGTCATGCGTGTATTCGGGAGTTGCGGGCGCTGTTGGAGGTGATTCCGGTTGGTGGGTCGTCTGCGAGCTGAGCCAAAATTTAGCGTGGCGCACGGCCGTAGGGTTGTGCTCCTCTTGCATCCAAGGACATGTTCATTTATTATTTTCTTTCTTGGTCGTGATCCGACGGTGTATTTTTCTCTTTTCATTTTTTTTTTTTTGTAGAGGCATCTAGTGACGGTGTGCGTTGTTTGACACGTCGTCCGTTTTCTCGTGCATTTCCTGTTGATATATTGTCTTGATCATCCCCAAGGACTCGCCTTTCTGTTACCAATTCTCTTCCTCCCTTCATCGACGGTACATACGCATATAACGTGTAACTCACGAACTGACGATACTACATAATGTTTGAACGAATATAAAGATAGCCGTAACGAGGACGGAGATGATATTGAGATTTTCAGGCTTGGCCCTTGGCTTCTTCCCCGATCGCCGTTCACCTTTCTCGGGTGGCGTAATTGATGGTACCGCAGTGGTCGATGTCAGACTAGAACTACGGCTACCGCAACTCGGTTCGATCGAAACACCATGTTCTACAACGCATCCAATATTGATGCCAGTCACTCCACCTTTAGCGAGGTTCACAGAGACCAGCACATCTGTTCCAGAACACATGTCCAGGGCAACCAGACGGTGAACACCATCGTCCATGGCAATCAGGTCCTCCGGGGCTCTTTGGGTGAGAACGCTACTAGTTGTGCTATGTGAATCAGGCCGACTGAGTTCACCGGTGGCAGGTCTAGGAAATCTCTACCGCGCCAGTGCACCAGGAGCGGCATTTGACTCGATCGATCGTCATCCGGCTCCCGCGTGCCTTCCAGGCACACGACATGAACTACTGGCGCTCCTCGCACAATGGATTGACAATCCCAGCCGCGACGAGCGTCTCTGTTGGCTGAGTGGTTTGGCGGGCTCCGGAAAGTCGGCCATCGCTCAAAGCATCGCGGGAGAGTATGCCAGTCGGCGTCGACTCGCGGCGAGCTTCTTCTTTTCGCGCAAGGAGATGTCGCGCAGAAAGGCACACGGATTCTTTCCGACGCTCGCTTGCCAGATGTTGATATCCACGCCGTCTATCAAGCCGGCCTTGCTTGATGCGCTGGATGCGGATGCCACGCTCCCGACCAAGGTGCTGTTGGAACAGGCGCGCAGGCTCCTCCAGGAGCCGATCATGTCCTCCGGGAGTTCCTTTCCGGATCCAGTTCTGATTGTTGTCGACTCGCTTGACGAATGTGATGATGTGAGGATGGGGAGTGAGATCGTCCACCTCCTTGCTGGGATCTTGTGTCGCTCTCATTGGCCCCTCAAGGTCTTGTTTACGAGCAGAGCTGAACCCCACATTATCAGCACGTTCCAACACCCAGAGTTGCGAAGCATGACTCGTTCGTTTCATTTACGGGACTTTGATGCCGACGACGATATCAGGGCCTATCTCCGTCATTCGTTTGAAGCCATTCGAGAATCCATGTATGCCATATCCGTCAAAGACGATCCTCAACCATGGCCATCCGAAGGCGATTTGGAGTTGATCGTGGAAAAGGCCGCTGGTTTGTTTATCTTTGCGACGACGGTGGTCAAATACGTAGGCATAGACTATGGTTCACCTGTCATGCAGCTGCAAGGAGTCCTTCAAGTACTTCGAGATGGTGCGAGTGCAGAAACTGCACTTGTTCACTCTCCTCTCGACGCGCTGTACTTGGATGCGCTTTGTAGGATCCCAGACGTGGAGAAGGTTCGCCTGATCCTCGGGTTGGTTGTCTTTGCCTTCCGGCCTCTGTCCACCCATGGTCTCAGCGACCTGCTTTGGAACTCCCGATTCGACGCCTCTTATGTTGCCAAGAGTCTTTGTTCCGTACTTGTGATCTCAGGCTCGGATATCGAAAGCGACGGCGCAGTTCACATCTATCACACCTCATTTCACGACTTCCTCACCAGTCCCCACCGATCTCGACAATACTTTGTGGATCCTGTTGATTTCCACAGCACACTTGCCCGGGCATGTTTAGAGTTGATGATCCGGCATCTCAGGGTCGACATGTGTGGTTTAGGCGACCCGTCGATCCTAAATTCCGAAATCGAAGGCTTGGACAAGCGATGCAAACTCCGTATCAAAGAGAGCGTTCGCTACGCTTGCCGGTGGTTTGCCCACCATCTCGCTCAAGTCCCATGGGAACGGGGACCGGATGACGCGCTCGTTCTTAGCCTTCAAGTTTTTGCCAGGGGACATCTTTTAAACTGGATTGAGATGCTCAGTCTGA
>JBBPLJ010000275.1:15241-27793 GCA_038089715.1 Veloporphyrellus conicus
TGACTAACGAGCTAAACAGTGCAATATTAAGTTTACGGGAGGCCATGGATTGGTTGAAGGTAAGAACGATCATTCTTTAGCACTGTATAGCTGTACATGGATTTTATTGCAGCGCTCGCCAAAACGGCATGAAGAGACGCTGACATTATTGCGTGACACGGAAAGACTGGTGCTGATGTGTTATGATCTCATCCAGCAAGCGCCGTTGCAAGTTTACTATTCTCTTCCATACGCACCGACACATGTTCAGATCCGAAAGAGCTATGCACATGAACTCAAGAACAAGTTTGTGATCACACACGGTCTCGATGGAAACTGGAAGTCCTGCATTCGTTGTGTATCCACAGGTTTCGCCGTTAAATCTATCGCCATTTCTTCCTCTGGACGCTTGATTGCGTCCGCTGGCGATGCTCCAGGAGTGCAGCTGTGGGACACGCTCTCCGGAAGCAACATTGGTCACTTTTATGGCAATGGTACTTCAACCTGCCCCGTTGTTTTTTCACCGTCTGGAGACTATGTCGTCATTGGCTACGACACAGGAGCCATTGACACTTGGGACGTAACGACAGGACAAAGGCTTCTGGACCTGGGTCAAAGTATCCACAAGGCTTCAGTGACCGTTCTTGCCGTCTCGCCGAACAGCTTCTTCGTGGCTTCGGGGGCAGCGGACGCGACTGTCTATATCTGGGATACTTCCACTAGGATCCTCAAGTATTCGCTCACATACCAAAAAGGGCCTATTTCCTGTCTCTCGTTTTCGCCCGACAACGGTTTGATTGCGTCAGGGTCAGACGATGGGTCGATTAGAACATCTGGTGTGGACTCAGGCCAGCTGGTCCATGCATTTCGAGGGCATACATTCAAAGTCAATAGCATCTCGTTTTCGTCTGATGGTGGTAATATTGCCTCTGGTTCCGACGACGAGAGCGTTCGTCTCTGGGACACCCGGACTGGAGTTTGCCTCCGAACATTTACTGGAATGCACAAAAAGCCCATACGCCAAGTGTGGATGACCGCAGACAATAAATATATCGTCTCCGTATGCAACATGGACATCTACATGTGGGAGACGAATTCCCGGTATCGAAAGCCTGCAAAACATATCTGGTCGGTCAACCACTTCTTCAGAAAGGCAATGACGATGTTCCCAGCGTGGTATGCGAAATTTGTCAGGCTTGTCCCCGTAGGTCTTCTCGCTCGCCTAGCCGGAACAGACCATGACACTACCATCTATGCGGTACCTTCACCTGACGGAGATGCCGTTGCTTGCACATGGGGCTCTTTCCTCTTCTATCTAGAGCACTCCGCATCGTCGGCGAGGTGGTCGAAAGTACGCTATCCCGTCACGACACCTTCCACTACGGACGAGCCACCATTGTTCGTGGACGACTCGAATGGCGTGTTCACCGCAGTCACAATGACACCTGACGCGGCGCTGTTGGTGACATCCTCTGACAAAGGCGATATCAAGATGTGCAGTACTTCTCCCGGTAGCAGCTGGGAAGATCTTTACACGGATATCAAGAGGGCAGTGACGGGCTTCTGGCCAGCCCCAGATTGTCGCAGTTTGCTTGTCGAACCGATGGTCGGTCACCGGCTGTTCGTGCACGACGGCAGGGTTATCAGGGACCTAGGAGCAGAAGGTGACACAAATGGCGCAGTTGACGCTGTCCCATCACCTGACTCGAGATACTTTGCCTTCTGGGCAAAGTACGCGTGGAGTGTCGATAAGAGCTTTAGCATTCTCATCTACAATGCGTCTACAGGCGTCCGTTTGAAACGCATCTCAGGCTTCTTCGATATCACGTGTGCTCGATTTTCCGCGGAGAGCGACCTCTTTGCGTGTGCGCATGGTCGCGGGGTCGTGCAAGTCTGGGAGCTACCGTCTGTACTGTGCAAAACGACAATCACGACATATCATGCCGTCATCACGGCGCTGCAATTCCTGCCGGGATGCATTACGCTGGCTATGGGCAGCGATGCAGGTTGCGTAGAGATACGGTTGGTGGAAAATGGCGACGTCCTATACCATATCAACTGTTCACCCTCCAAGGTCTTGACACTTGCCGTGCCTAATGAAGCACTCATCATGATCGTCGGTCAGGAAGATGGCTCCATTTTCGTTTGGGACCCTTCCTATACCGACGTTGCTGCGCACTGCCTTTCACCCAAGTCGTCCAGGGAGACACCGAGCGATGCTAACAGCCATCCGGACGGTGTCGATTTCATCAGTTTCACTAAAGGTTACCGATCTATTTGCACCCGCAGCACCAACGGCGTCACTTGTACCTGGGACTTGACGCGTTGCCTTGCCGAGTATTCCGAACCAGCAATGGCAGCGAAAGCAATATTGTCGGAGAGTGCCTATCTCCCGGGCGGTTCTGATCGCTCCGATGACTCGAGTGGTCCAACTGCCCTTGATCATAGTTCGAGTAGACAGGATAATGGGGCCGTTCCGCGCGCTTCTGATTGTACATCTGCCTCATACAATGAAGCCTCCGGCCCTGTGCCTGAAGAACTCACCGCGTCGACCATTCCGGCCACTATCCTTCGGACCCCTAGATCCCCGTGTCCCCATCTCGTATCACGTTCCGACTCTCATATCGTCTATGACAGATACATCTGTTCCGCGTACTCTATCGACGGTCGACAAGGCTGGGTCTACCGCGGGACAAAGCGGCTATTTTGGCTCCCCAATGACCTGCGACCGGCCTCGCCGATGGGACTGGCTGCGGTCGAGGACCGGCTCCTTGTTCTGGCTCGATCGCAGCGGATCGTGTGTTTTGATTTGCGTAAGAAACAATCGCTTGCTTATTCCTTCTTTTCAACTTTCGCTGATCATCATACCGTTGGTTTTATAGGGCCGATGGTCGATCCAACGCAGGCACTCTGTCAGCCGGGTGGGCAACGCGACAGTTGAAAATGAAGGACAAGGCTGTTGGGTTTCTGAATCGCAGAATAAGGAGTTCACATGAGGATAAAGACACGACACAACGAGCACTGTATCATGATTCGGAATGTAACGCATGCTCATTGACTGGGCAGATCAGGACGCGAGTAGTAACGAACATTGTAATGATAGCATAAGCACCGAGCCTACCCCCTCCAAATTAGGAACCAAAAAATAAAAAATCATCTTCCGTCTAGTATACAGATCACGCGACGACCGCGGCTCAGCTGCCCTGTATTCAATCACACGAAAAAGGGTTTACACCCACCTTTTATTCGCTCGTTTTGGGAAGACGACGCTATCATCAGGTAGTCAGAGAGTAGGTACAAATGTAGAAATGCGTAGGGGCACCCGCACCTCAACCTTCAAGACGGACGGGGCCAATGCCCCGTCAACAACGTTCAAGCAACGGTCCACGCAACAGACCTCTTTACTATATCTCATGTATGTCCACTCCTCCCTCTATACGAAAGATCACATGGTGGTCTTGGCATGTGTTCCTCTTGATACACACAGTCGACACACAGCTCAGGAGGAGATCGCATTGTACTTACATCAGTGCGTCTAGAATGGCCGGGGGGAACGGCGGATCGGTGAGAGGCAACTTCACACTGGAACATTCGGACGATGACCTGAGAGGGGCAGGAGCCTCGTGATCTAGTTAGTTTGTCCCGCATAGGGCCGGGATAGAAATTGATTTTTTTTAAAGAGGCACAGCGCGATAAGACCAAAAGAAGACCAAAATACATAGGAATCGCCTTGGTCGATTGGCATCTTCCAAACCCCGACCAACTTGGTTGAATGATATCATTGGGTGATGTTGAAGCAAGCTGAACATGTATCCTCGGCGGGGCTCCAATGGCCTAGCCTAGCCCACAATGGAAGTCATTCAAGTTCGAAAAATTTGACATCTGGAGCACCTGAATCGTCCGAATCGCACCGAGGCATCCAAAGAGCGGATGGACGCAAGACCTGTCCTCGTTTTTGCGTCTCGATCCTTTCTGCTTTGAAGTGCGCCACGAGCTCCGAGAGGAGTTCATTCTGGAGCTTCAGGGCGCCCTGGATCCCGCAGATGGCCTCTTCGATGGTGGCTAAGCTCTGGGATATCTCCTGCATACTCGGCCCCACGGCCGGCTCCATGCGTACTTTCTTTCTCTCTCCACAAAATGACCTCTCCTCCGCCCCTTCCTCCTTCGCTCCATCTTTTCCGTCTCTTCTGGCCGCTCGCACTTGGCCTTCGCTTCACGACAGGGCACACACGACGTCGACTTACCAGGGCCGAGCACGCAGTCATGCCCCCGTTCTTCGCAGCGTAGACAAGTTGAGGACTCCATCGACGCCTTTGTGTTACCCTTCCCTTTCTCCGGCCCTGGCCCCCATGGCAAGCGTTGCTGCTCTTGCATTGACTCGGCCTGGCATAATTCTGAGCTCACTTGACTTCAAAAACCAACAGTTGCTCACCTGGCGCTTTGCCGCTGCCGCCGCCTCCTTTTGCTGCTTCTGCTTCCTCTCTACGACGTAGGCGCTCGTTAAATTTGGCTGTGAGGAGGGCCCTGTCATCGTTCTTGTTCTCGACGAGGCGATCATCCGGCCAGCTTGATATCCAAGTCGGACATAATGGGTTGGTGGAAGGAGAGGGGGAAAAAGTTAAGGATTATTTTTTGTTACACCATGGGTTTGACCCCGCTATTTTAGGCCCCGCCTAAAGGTATCTGCCATTTTGAAGCGGGCATTGGGATGGGTCTTGCTCTGACAGAAAAGGGGCCGAATACATTCCCGTTTATCTTATTACGTAGTAAACAAACGAATTTAGTATTCAAAGTGGTCGACAAGTTCTTCCAAGAGTTCAACGGTGCGTTCTCCTAGACTCTGCCGCTCGTCAATGTACTCCTCAATGAGTTCATGGAACCCTCTGATGGCACACGCAACATTTTCCCCTGCCTCCTCCACGCTTGCAATCAGTAACTCCATGAGTGCCATCCCCTCCGCAGACTCGGGTGATACCTCCCCCGTCTTTTTCCTCTTCCGCCCCAACTTCTCTGCCCCCTGCGGCCGTGCGCACTTGTTGCTTGCCTCATGATGGGGTGCACTCGACCTCAGGTGATTGGGGCCTGGGTGCTGCTGCTGCTGCACCGAGGACTATTAGCTCGTTTGACTTCAAAATGGACGGTTACTCACACCCTCCACAAACCCAGCCTCCCCGGCTTTACCCTGGCGCGACGTCGGCGCTCCTTGAATTTGGCCACGCTGAGCTAGTCACTGTCGCTGTCGTTCTCGACAAGGCGGTGATCCGCCCAATTCTTGATGGAGCTCAAGCCGGACATGTTGGCTTGGTGAAAGAGAGAAATACAAGTATAAGTTTTCGTTTCGCCATGAATTTATAACGTTTTCGGACCTCACATTGTGGAATCTGTATCAACATTTACGTACCGGTGGGTCCTCCGCCTAGGAGGGGATGCCGTCACCAAGTCCAACTCCCGGAGAGTCCGTTCAAGTTGCTAACTCTGCCGCTATAGATTGATACTTAAGTACTCGCAATCTTTGGCGCATTCTTGCCAGGATCACCGTCCATTATTTTGGAACACACTTTAGGAGGAACTTCTGTATCATTTTCTCTGTCTAATTGTAGCATAAATACTAGAGAAAACGCAAACGAAAAAAGGAGTGGGACACTGTTCTATCCCGTCAATCATTATGGGTGTGATGCGTGTCCTCGCAACACATTACATGGCAAGAGTAGAATTAAAAGACAGCTGGAAATAACACCCCTTGTAAACACCCTCGAAAGCACTTCTTCACGGTAGAGAATGATGGCACATAAAACCTTTTTACAGACCACGCGCCTCGAGACGGCTTCGGAAAATCTTTTGGAACCCAGGAACGTGATCAAAGTCCATGAGCGTGTAATGCTGTCCCGGGACGTCCGTGTACGTGGGCTCGGTGCGGCTGAACCCTGCCCATGGCTTGAGCTGCTTGTTCAGCCAATCATCCTTGCTGCCCTTGAGTGGGATGGCGTAAAAGACATCGAGGGACGCTGGAATGACATTCATGTGAGCAAGGGGTATCAGGCATCAAGACGGGGTACTCACAGACTGAACTGCTCGGTTCGTACGTCTTCCCACACTCGATCAGCGACCCGGCAATGTCGACCCAATGATCCAACTTCTCGGGCGTCAGCTGCAGCTCGACCAACCGCTCCGGAGGTGATAATTTCCACACCACTTCGAGTTGTTCCATGCGTGTCAGCGGCTTGAGTGCCGGCGCAAGGTCGTTGGCGTCTTGCTTGGTCACGAGGCCAAGGAAGTACGAGAGGTTGAGCATGCCACCCGTCCAATCGATCTCGTGCATACGCTCCGCGATGTGAGGAGGAATATTGATGAGACCGGTGAACCTGACCTCTTCGCCCATCGCTTCAAGGCGCTTGGCGACCTCGAAGGCAACGACACCGCCATACGAGTAGCCAGCGATGGCGTAAGGACCATGAGGTTGCGTTCGCTTCATGGCTGCAGCGTAGGAAGAAACCATCTCATCCATGGACCCAAAGAAGGGGTGCCCGGGTTCGAAGCCCCGCGCACGGAATGCGTAGAATGGTCGCTCGTTCTGGAAGTACTTGGCGAGGTTGACGAAAATGAGGACTTCACCAACACCGGGGTGAACCATGAAGATGGGGGTTTTGCTGCCGGTGAGGTTGAGAGGGACAATGGGATCGTACTCTTCTGTGCTCGCGTCTTTGGAAATCAGCGAGTCGACGTACTTGGCCAAGCTGGATACGACGGGGTGCTTGAGGATTTGGATGGTTGGGATCTCGGGCAGGTCAAACGCAGCCTCACCCTCGCGTTTGAGTCTGATCACGTCGATGGAGGTACCACCGAGCTCGAAGAAGTTCTCGCTGGCAGAGATGTCACTCACACTGAGGTTGAAGATGTCGGCGTAGATGCGGGCCAACGTCTTCTCAGTCTCAGTGGAGGGGGAAATGAAGCTGGCGCCGCGAGCGATGCTCAATAGCTCCTCTGCGCGGTCGATGTGCTTGGCAAGTCCGCCCTGCTTGAACTGATTGATGAGACGAGCCCTGGAGAGCTTTCCGAGGGTAGTCTTCTCCATCTGAGCGACGGGGATAGGGATGATGAGTTGAGGTGGGAGGGTGATCATCTTGACGGAGATATCGCGTAGAGTGCGGTGAGTAGTGAACAGCTTGGCGGCAGCATCCTCGCCATTGAGGTCGAACGTGGGCGAGTAGAAGACGACGAAACCTTCCGTCTCTTGGCCGGGTGCGCGGTAGGGTGCGGCAGCAAGGAAGGAATGAGTGACACCTTCGACCGTCTGAAGATGGGTCTCCAATTCAGGAATACCATATGAGACACCGTGGACAATGACAGTGTCCTTCATACGCCCGCTCAGCCGCATCTTGCCGTTTTCGATGATGCCGACATCGCCTGTACGATACCAACCACCCTCGACAAAGCTGGAGGACGTTGCCTCGGGGTTGTTGTAGTACCGGTCAAAGACCATTGGGCCGCGGACTTGGAGTTCTCCACTCTGGCTGTTGGCGCGAAGAGTAACACCGTCCTTGGGATCGACGATACGCATCTCGCACCCAGCAATAGGCGTACCAAGCTCCAAGAACTCGTATGAAGGAGATGTTGCCAATAGGTCGATAGCGTCGTAGACGCACCCAGCGCTGAAGAAATTCCGTTTAGATCGCAGACAGCATGACGCATGGCAGTCACTTACCAGGTCTCTGTCATACCGAAGCCGGCAGAGATGACGAACGATGTGTCACCATTCTTTGCAAGATTCTGCAAGGTTCTGCTGAAAGCGACAGCGGTGCTGCTGACGACTGCTTCACCGCCACTGTTGACGCGCCTGAGGGAGGACAGGTCGAATTGACCGAAAAGATCGCTACGCTTCTCAAGATCGCGCGTCAACTTGGCGAGCAAAAAGTTGGGTGCGAAGGCGACTTCAATCGACTGAGTAGTGATTGAATGGCAGTTAGACGTGTGAATTCGATGGTATCATCGATCACGAACCTTTTCCTCGATCAAGCGAAGGTAGCGCAAGGGATCAGAGAGGATGGCAGATGCATGAACGTGCAACTGCGAGGCGCCATACAGAAGTGGGGTGAAATGCATTTCAAGGGACCCGGCAACGTGATCAAACCCAACCCCTGGCCCCACATTAGTACACCAACCATCTGGCAGGAAATATGAAACGTACAGTTCATGATCTTGGATTGCGAAGTGAGGCCGTAGCTCTGGCCCTTGGCGTGGCACGCAGCGAGGATAGTGCGGTGCGTGTGCACAACGGCCTTGGAGAAACCGGTCGACCCCGAGGTCAAGAACAGGATGGCTTCGTCGTCAGGCTTGGGTTGGTGGACAACAAAGTCTGCGCTGCCCAAGATCTCGGCAGAAGCCTTGAGCTCGGAAAGCAAATGGATGTCGAGGCCGGGGATAGATTGCACTTGGTCGGCAGTGCTCTCGTTCGTCAACCAGGTTGCCGAAGAGAACAGGTTCTTGATGTGCGCGACGTGTCCCTCCTTGTGTGCCTGCTGAGCACTCAGAGCGGGTTGCAGGCACGGCACGTAGCCAGCGAGCAGACAGGCCCACACGGCAGCCATGTTGTCTTCATGTTCTGTAAGATAGACGACGACGACCGATCCGGCAGGTTTGCCCCAGGTACGGATGGCATTTGCGAGAGAGAGGGCATATTGACTGAACTCGCTGAACGTCTTGGTTTGGATGGAAGAGTCACGAGCAGAAGAGGTGATAAATCCGAGCTCATGATTAGGGTATTGATAGACAGCCCGAGAGAGAACATCAAGCAAGGTCTCCGGGGTGGTTGAGAAAGCAGATTTCAAATCATGAATGGCATCGACAGAGGCGACGGTGGAAGAAACAGCGACGGGAGCCATGGGTAGTAATGGATGTATATATAAGAATAAGTTGCGTGAGTGTGCGTCGACGTCTAGGAGAGGAGAGCTTGGATGATGAGTACTGTGAGCCTGCTCCTTTATCTTTTATACGCTACGGGAGAGGGAACACTTTGCGATGCTAAACCGCTTATCATGTAATGCTTGCTATGCGGGTGACTTATTTCCAAATCGATGGGCGAAGTCGGGATGACCGTCATACGGTTGGTTACATCCCCATCAAGGATGCACCAAGAATCTGAGTGCTCACCGTAACCCGCGCACAGTGCTAATCAAAGATTGGGTTAGCACGATAGTAGCAATGCACCACATGCCGTGCTTGCAGTACTGCCTGAGCCAAGGCGCTACTGGACAACGGCCAGTGAGGAGACTTGGGTGGAGGAGGACAGGCGCGCTGTACAACCTAAAGGACCAAGCTGATAGGACTAACCTGTAATGGAAATGAGAAAGCAATGTCGAAGGGACCTGACTGGTCACTTTGATGATAAAGCAAAGTGATTCGAAACCAGCTCGCGCGCGCCGGTGACAAATGCAACATTGCCTTGCTCATCCTTGCCTTCGGCGAAAACCTGAGGTACAGAAAATCTGATGAGTAGTACGTGTCCGTCGGGTCTACCTTCCAATCATCGCGATCCAGATATCCTCCGGTAACTCCGCTTGCGTAACTTTGATGGCCTCACTTCCTCCCTACGGTCCGCTCCATGCGCGTCGCAGCAGTGACCTGTGCCAACTTTGGCCGCCAAATTACCGTCTGATCGAATGCTCCGTTGCTCGGTGGTATTTTCAACGTGTAGCGGGCATTGATATTGACCGTTCAGGATTCAGAAGTCGGGTTTTCAAGCACCACGGCGACGAGTCTGACATGGACCCCGTTTCAGCTCCGATAGTTGTTTGACTTGACACAGCCACGCAGTGACGAGCCATCAACTCCGGGAGCCAATCTAGACGCCAACAATTAGTACACGATATGATATCTCATAATACATAGCATCGGAATCGCCAAAAAAACCCGGCTAGCTGGCATGGAGCTACATTTTCAAGATGCCGCTATGTGTAATGAAATCTAGTACTATTATTACAATACAATGTTGTAGCAAGCGGCAGAGCGCGAACGGTCGCGTAACAACGCCGACCCAATCTTTCGGACTGATCAGAGAGGAATGGGACCATCCGATGATAAGGCTAGTGCAACCACTGAAAATTAGTCGTTACCTCTGACATCTTTTACATAGCTTCTTCATGACCAGTCCAACTTAACCACCAGACTTGCATGAGGTTGAGAATTGAATGACGATGCCTGGAGGCAGCTTTCCCGGTGTGTATGGTTTGTATCAGTACTGATAACACAGGTTAACGGGGCTTTGATAAAAATGTTCGGTTGGACGTGACTGTTCTGTGTGTTTAATGAGTCTGATGCCCAACGTTGATTGTTCATGCAATACAGCGATGCCGATATCTCAGACATAGTTGCAAGACGACGATAAGCTGGCTGATAACAACACAGATGAGCGCTTCGCGACCAACAGAGTACCCACATGGGTTCGTTTCGTGATTTACTATGTTCAGAGTCAGCTTGAACATGGCAAAATTTTAGTTATTTAAACAGGCAGGAGAAGTTGAAACATGGAACTTGATCCTTCCAGGCCACCTCAGTTACCTCCTCGTGAGCTCCGTTTCGACTTCGATGGATGAAGTGGAAAGGAAGTTCGTTGTGCCCCATTGTCCTGAGTGGGCGATGTGGGGAATAAGTTCGGACAGAGCGGCTAGCCTATCGGCCCGGTCGGCCCGTCCGTGGGGCCGATTATAATCAGCGTTGCATCGAACAATCCATTGCCAATAATTCATTCAAACGTTGAACATATACTGTACCATGTCACTCCTCGTCCTCTCTGCTCAAGACGTGGACGCAGTGATATCGGAGCTACAGCCAAATGATCTCGAGGCACTCATGGCCTCTGTCTTCCATAGACTCTCTTCCAGCTCAGATTACGCATCCCCGCACAGAACATCCATCTCCATGGCACGACACACAGCACTGTTCATGCCGTCTTGCATCCCAAACCTCGGAGCGACCATTAAAGTCGTTTCTGTTCCCTCTTCCCCAGGGGATCAACAAGGGTTGCCCGCCTCCACCCTCGTCCTGGACGAAGTCACCGGATGTGTCAAGGCGATCGTGAATTCCACCACTTTGACAGCCCTCAGGACAGCTGCTGGTGCGACTTGATTGCTATTTTTCATCCATGGTCGGGTGCGATGTCAAACGACTGACCAATGATAGGTTCTGTCCTTGCCACGCGTATCCTGATTTCCAAGGCACCGAAGACCTTGGTCGCGTTCGGCGCCGGGAAACAAATCAAAGCCCATGTCGATCTCCATCTCCGCGCATTCTCATCATTTGAATCTTGTATCATTGTCAACCGCACAGACAATGCACGTCTACGCGAGCTCGCATCGTCACTCCACCAGTCCCATCCCTCCGTAGCACTCAATACGCTTACATTGGAAGACAAACGCTTGAAGGATGTGATACGAAGTGCAGACGTGATTTGTACTGCAACCTCGTCCGAGAAGCCGCTCTTCCCAACAAAATGGGTCTCACCTGGTACGCACCTCAACCTGGTGGGGAGCTTCACTCCGCACATGCACGAGGTCGATTCGGAACTCATCAATCGGGCATGGAAGGTCGTGGTGGACTCCCGAGAGGCCTGTGCTATCGAAGCAGGAGAGCTTATTGCTGCAGGTATAACAACAAATTCCAATGGAAGGTTGATCGAGCTCGGTGACTTGGTGGAGAAAGATGAGGATGGGAGATTTGTGCCCGTGGAGCTACCGCGAGACGGCAGAGCACTGGATGGTGTAACTATATTCAAATCCGTAGGGGTTGGGCTCCAGGACGTGGCTATCGCACATCTCGTCCTCTCCTGTGCGGAACGTATTGGATACGGAACATGGATTGAACATTATCACATCTAACTGGTACGATGCTCATTGCTCACTGGGGGGTTAGCTTATGTGGACACGTTGATGTTGACTGGTACGCGGAGACATATCTACCAACCATTGTGTCACATGTGTGAGTGTGCGGGCTAATGGCCCTGAGCTATGTCGTCCTGACCCGGTTGGAAACTTGGAACTGCCAGCTTACGATCAGCAGAGACCTTGCTTACCATGGGTCTTGTACATAGCGACTCGGAGTACATACTGACGGAGCTTCATAGGCAGTCGACGTAACACGGTGATGAAAAGAGCTGATGAATCAAAAAACCAGGAATACTCTGAAAGTCCAACATGTCGAAGTTGATGAGGAAAATAACAATAATGCATTTACCAATCCTACGGAATCAAACCGGAGAGCAAGAGGACGTGTGAAACAAGCACATGTATGAGACTACGAAGCGTGAGTGCGAAAACCCACGACATTAAATAGTTACCAATAGTAGATACGAAGAGTCTCTCTAAACGTTTGAGAACTCGGTCTTATATCGGCTGTATAAGTATTCCTGATCCCGACTAAGGCTGATGGACTTGCCAAGAGCCTTGATGGGAATGGAAGGGGTCAGTTGTTGCATGAACATAAGTCACTGAAAAAGTGTTAGGGCAAAACAACTCAAGGGCACTCAAAGGGAGGCTTGTCAAGAGCAGTGAATAACAATCCCAAAACTGGGGATAGACTACG
>JBBPLJ010000276.1:1829-24574 GCA_038089715.1 Veloporphyrellus conicus
TTCACTGGAAGTACGGGCGGTCTCGGATCGTTCTTGCTCTCGGAACTATTGCAAAACCCTGCAGTCAAGCGCGTGTTTGCTCTCAATCGGCACTCGTCTACGAAGTCAATCGAGGAACGACAACGGTCGGCTTTCCGAGACAAGGGACTTGCGACCAGTATATTGGATCCGGCCAAGCTTGTGTACGTCGAAGCCGACACGTCTCTCGACAAGTGCGGTCTATCAGCAACTCAGTATGAGGAGGTAAGGTTGGTTTTATCGAAAGGTACACTCTCGTCTGACAGACCATTCGCAGATCAGGAATTCGGTAACGTTGATCATACACAATGCATGGCGCCTCGACTTCAACCTGGCGATATCTTCGTTTGAAGATATCATTCGGGCGTCACGGAACCTGGTCGACCTTGGCCTCAATTCACCACAGAAAGACAACCTCCGCTTCTTTTTCACTTCTTCTGTTGCCTCTGCGCAATCGTGGGACAACTCTAATGGTCCGTTCCCGGAACAAGTCCAACTTGATCCCGCTGCTGCTGTGGGCGCAGGATACGGAGAGGGCAAGTACGCTACTGAACGGGTAAGTCATGGAACCTATCATGAATTACTTAAGAAATCGGTGTTGACGTAGATTTGATTGTAGATCATTGTCAAGAGTGGTTTACATGCGACTTCGCTCCGCATTGGCCAGATTGTTGGTGGAGCGGGCGGATCCTGGGCGACGACGGACTGGTTCCCGATCATTGTCAAGTCCGGCATTGCGCTCGGTGCGCTCCCGGAAACCGCTGGTGTAAGTGATCCTACCCGTCATTAGTTGCGCGTTGTAAATGGTATTGCCATATCTCCAGGTCGTGTCGTGGCTTCGCGAGGAAGAACTTGCTACCGCCATTCTGGAGGCAGGGTTTGCGAAAGAGGCGCTGCCGCCAGCACTCAACCTCGTCAACCCGCGGACTGCACTTTGGGCGGATATCATCACGTTTGTGCGACACGCAATCATCAAGCACAAGGGCAGCAGGGCTGACGATGACAACCTTCTCCCTATTATTCCGTTCGGGGACTGGTTTGCGCGGTTGGAGACCAAGGCGGAGAATCCCTCGGAAGATGATTTGGCCAAGATCGTAAGTTAGCCATGTACCCTGAGCAAGGTTGCCAAACTTAACTTTGACCTGTAGCCAGCCATCAAGCTGCTCGAGTTCTTGCGCACGTTGTCACGGGATGACCAGGCTATTCGGACGCTGGCGTCGGCTTCGACAAAGCTGGGGGTTCATTACAGTGCTAATACTACCACTATGGAGACGGGGTTGGCCAACTTCAGTACGACTGAGGCGCAGCGTGTCAGCTCGACAATGGCAAACATGCAGGCGGTCGGGGAGGTCGAGGCGGATGGGTGGGTGAGGTACTGGATATCGAAGGGCGCTTTCTGAAACTATAATTTCGAGGAGTGGCGAGATGGATTTTAGAGAGAAGGTTCGCTATCAAAATCTCTTTTTCACCCCTAGGTCTGATCCGAGGCAGTGATCGATGGATCAACCTCGGTGATGATCTATTTCTTTCGCGAATACTGTATAGCCTGTGTATTATTTACGACTTGAAGCATACAATTGTAATTGCTGTAGGCTCAGGGTGCTGATTCAACGTCATAATCAGTGAAATGGTTCATTAACAAGCTATGGAGAAAATGGCCCACCATGGCATGAACGTGACTGATAATATTATGGACTTGTATTCAGCGTTGAAGTTGGACATCGGCATTGCTCGAGTCAAGAGACCTTTCAAGTTGACCAACACTTTCAAGTTGAACTGGGTGTCTACCACCTTGAATGGCTCGACAGGGATGACGTTTGCTCCCCGGCCCTCGACAAATTTACCACCCCGGGCCGCAGCACGAGCATTCGAACCGTTAGCAAAGTCCGTATTGAGCCATCGACTACTCTACAACACCTTTGCCTGCTCTGCTGCCTTTTCGCTTGCCTCGACCGTATTCCTAGTCGGCGACGATACTGTCAGCTTTTTTTCGCGACAATCTCCACCCGGCACGTGGGTCGTTGGATCTCTCACGTTGACGCGTGCGTTAGTCCTTGACATGGCTTGACCTACATCCGGATCACCTCTTCGTTTAGCTACCCCCGACCCTGCCTCTTCTTCCTTAAAAACAACGGCAGCTACGCTTGCCAAGCTAATGACGCATCGATGGATCGCAGTCTACGTTGCCTCTTCCCTCTTACTCTTGTCGCTGGAATTTGTTCGTATATTCAAGAGGGAGGACATGCGCTTAAACATCTTTGTCAAATCGAGGTGTGGCACCCACTGCGATGATCTCTCATCCATGTCCTGTATAGATCAATGAAATTGATAGTACTCAGCTAAGAGCTGGGACGCGTACTAAAGCAAAGGAGTAGAAGCTCCTCTCCACCTCTGACACGAGGCGGATAGCGCATGGCCCAGAGGGCGAGCACTTATGTTTGAGAGGTGGTGGTTGGTCCAAGGCTTGTTCGGGGATAACAGTATTTAGGAGGAGACATGCCAGTACTGTAGTCTCTTCATTTTAACAGATCCCGGATACGGCGCCGTATGTGACTGCGGAACGAAGCGCCCATCAGTGGGCTATGGGCATCAGTGGACTTGCCTTATGGTATTCGCATGCACCGCACGCGCATTGAGTTCTTATACTCCTCAGCTTGTGCGAACACCGTCCACCAAGCAAAAAATCCCCACAGGAGCACTAGGAGGTACTTACTATCTGACTGTCAGGAGCGACCTAACTTGGATTTGGACAAGATTTGATTGCTTTACGTTGCCCCACTGGCGTTGAAAATGACAATGTCTGGACTCGACCTCGACAAGAAAATCGCCTCCTACCGCGATGCGTTACAACTGCACCCCCCAGGAGATTCAGATCGAGCCGATTGGTTGTTTGGGCTTGCGTCTCTACTTGATGACCGCTTCAGTGAAAGAGGATCACTGACTGACTTGGAGGAGGCAATTTCCCTACAACGTAATGCGTTGGAACTTCGCCCGCCCGGGCATCCTGATCGAGCCTACTCCCTGGGCAACATTGCGACATACCTCTCCACACGTTTCAACCAGCTTGGAGCACTGTCGGACCTGGAGGAGGCAATCTCCCTACAGTGTAATGCGTTGGAACTTCGCCCGCCTGGGCATCCTGATCGAGCCCTTTCGCTGGGCAGCATTGCAACATACCTCTCCAAGCGCTTCCAACAGCTTGGAGCACTGTCGGACCTGGAGGAGGCAATTTCCCTGCAGTGTAATGCATTGGAAATTCGGCTTCCCGGGCATCCTGACCGAGCCCTCTCGCTGGGCAGCATTGCAAACTCCCTCTCCAAGCGTTTCAACCAGCTTGGAGCACTGTCGGACCTGGAGGAGGCAATTTCCCTACAGCGCAGTGCATTGGAACTTCGCCCGCCCGGGCATCCTCATCGAGCCCTCTCCCTGGGCAGCATTGCGACATACCTCTCCACGCGTTTCCACCAGCTTGGAGCACTGTCGGACCTGGAGGAGGCAATTTCCCTACAGCGCAGTGCATTGGAACTTCGCCCTCCCGGGCATCCTCATCGAGCCATGTCCCTGGGCAACCTTGCAGAGTACCTCTTCACGCGTTTTAACCAGCTTGGAGCACTATTGGACCTCGAGGAGACTTTCAGTTTGTATTCCCAGCTCTCCGATGTTCTCACACAGCATCCTTAAACGACCTTCGACATGCTAAAGGGTGGATACAGGTAGCGGAAGAACACAAACACAGTACTACACTTCTGGCCTATCAAACCTTCATGCGCCTTAATGGTCACTATCTCGTTTCCCTCCCGTCTCTGCCTCAACATCTTGCACTGCTCAAGCAGCTCACCAAATCCATGGCTGTTGATGCATTTTCTGCTTGTGTTTGTTATGGCCATATGGCCACCTTCAAATGCCATCGAGCTGCTCAAACAAGGTCGTGGTGTTTTCTGGAGCCAGCTGATGCGTCTTCGCTCTCCCCTTCACGATGTCATCATATCCGGCGACGCGGGAAAGGAGTCAGCAGACAAGTATTCTGAGGTGGTTGCACTCCTTCATGGTGCCCTTGACCGCCCTGGTGATTCCAAGTTTCAACACGACCAGGTGTTCCATCTCAGTATGCAATTAAAAGATATTGTTACTAACATTCGCGAGTTGCCTGGCCTCTCTCATTTCCTCCAACCACCGCTCTTTTCCAACCTCCAGGTCGCTGCTGCAGGCGGGCCGGTCATCATCCTGAACGCTAGCCGGTTTAGTTGTGACGCGCTAGTACTTCTATCCGACAAAGGTCCCGTCCATGCTCCTCTTCCAATCACCAGTGCCTATGTCGCCCAACTATCGTCGAAAGTCCGCAAACTCACATTACGCGGTAAAATCATGAGTGTGGAGAAAGAGTTTGTAGTTCTCCTGCGAGACCTCTGGGACGATGTCGTTTCCCCAATCCTCCAAATTCTTCAAGCATCCTGTCCTCGTGGGTCGCGCGTCTGGTGGTGTCCAACTGCCGAGTTTTCTCTTCTCCTGTTGCATGCTGCAGGTGAATACAGGAAGGGCAGTTTCAACGTCTCCGATCACTATATTTCTTCCTACACGCCCACCTTGACAGCCCTTATTCACGCTCGACAAAAACGATCGACTGATCTATCTATGGAATCACATCGCTTCCTCATCATCGGTCAGGCGTAAGCTCACGGACAGAACCAACTTTTCTCAGTGGGCTCAGAGTTGTCCAACATATCTAAGCTTATAGAGTCCGTCGCTGCCGTTACAAGCGTTCAAGGTGAAGACGCACATATTGCGAATGTTGGTGAAGAATTGGCCAAGACCCACTTTACCCACTTTGCCTGCCATGATATCGCGAATCCGCAGCATCCATTCGAGTCTGGGTTTGGTTTAGGTGACGGACTTCTCAAGATCGAGAAAATTATGCAATATGACTTGCAGAACGCCCAGTTTGCATATCTGTCTGCCTGCCATACGACTGTCGGCGACGGGGAGAGTCCGGATGAGTCGCTTCATCTTGCAGCAGCCATGCAGTTTGCTGGGTTCGGTTCGGTGATTGGGACGATGTTGGCGGTGGATGACTCGCATACTGAGGAGATCACATCCAAGTTTTATGGGTACATGCTGGCTGAATCTGGTCGTCTGGATCCGAGTCGGGCAGCTTTGGCGTTGCACTGGACCACGAGGTGTCTTTTTTCGCATTCTAGCACGGTACCATTTGATCAGCGAATCCTCTATGTACATATCGGTGCTTAGTGGGTCTGCCCTGTAGGTGCGTCGTATTTTTCTTGAAGGTCGACAGTTAAACTAGAAGTGTAGCACAGCTAACGTAGTTTGTATTTTCAAAGTAATATCTATGCACGAAGGATCATGTGCTTGACACGAGTAGTTATTGACATTCATTGCAAGGACGGAAAGACCTAGGTATGCGTTACTAGCCATGAGAGCCCAATTGTGGGATAACTCGAATGGTCCATTCCCGGAACAGGTTCAATGTGACCCTGCTGTTGCCGTCGGTGCGGAATGCGGAGAGGGCGAGTACGCCACTGAACGAGTAGTAAGTCGTGGATCAGATTATAAATAGTAAACGATTACTATTGATATAGAGATCTGGAAGAGATCATCGTCAAGGGTGCAACTTCACTCCGCATTATCAAGTCCAGCATTGCGCTCGATGCACTCCCGGAAACCGCTGGTGCAAGTGATCCTACCCGTCATTTGTTGCGCACTGTTGTGAACGGTATTATCATCTCTCCAGGTCGTGTCATGGCTTCGCGACTCGGAGGAAGAACTTGCTACCGCCACTCCGGTGCGAAAGAGGCGCTGCCGCAAGCAGAATCCAACCTCGTCAACCCACGGACTGCACTTTGGGCAGACATTATCGCGTTTGTGCGACACGCGATCATCAAGCACAAGGGCAGCAGGACTGACGACGACAACATTCTTCCCATCATTCCGTTCGGGGATTGGTTGGCGTGGTTGGCGACCAGGCGGAGAATCCCTCGGAAGATGATTTGGCCAAGATGGGCAGTTTATCCATGTACTCTGAGCAAGGTTGCCGAACCTAACCTTGACCTATAACTAAGCTACTCGAGTCCTTACGCACGCTGTCACGGGATGACCCTTGAAGCTATTCAAATCACAGCACCACGGAGGCAGGGTTAGCCAACTTCAGCACCACTGAAGCACGGCACGTCAGCTCTACAATGGCAAAATGCAGGCGGTCGGGGAGGTCGAGGGAGATGCATGGGTGAGGTACTGGATTTCGAACGGCACTTTCTGAAAACGGGCCGAGTTGGGTGCCACGAATTTTGAGACAAGGTCTAGAGACCTCGATCGATCGATCAGTCTCAGTACTTGATGATGGTCTGTTTCTTTGAAGTACCGTATAGCCTTATAATAGTATTCTCTTTTCTGCCTATGGAACCATTGTCACGCTTCCCTGAAAACGCATACTCTCACCATGACTCGGATTACAGATCGATTGTGAGCTGTGATTACTGAATACTACAGCGTGAAGGTTCAGTCGTCTCTGGCTTGCTGGCTGCCATCCACTGCCCGCCAGCTGCTGCCTTCAGTTCGTTAGTTGCAGTCCTCCTTTGTTCGACATACTCCGCGGAAGGAGTAGTGCGAGCATCTTCCTGTGGTCGCTCAGCGATCAACCTCTCTCGTCTTTCAGCCGCAGCTTGCTCTTGTTGTTGGCGCAACTGTCTTTCTGCCTCGCGCGCTGCCGCCTCACGCTGCTCAGCGATCAACCTCTCCCGTCTCTCAGCCGCAGCCTGCTCCCACTGCCTTTCCGCCTCTCGTGCTTCTGCCCAATGCTGCTCAGCAACCAGCCTCTGCTTTCTCTCAGCTGCAACCTGCTCTTCTTTTTGGCGCTGTTTTTCTGCCTTGAGCGCTTCGGTTCGACGCTGCTCAGCGATCCGCCTCTCTCGTATCTCGGCCGCAGCCCGCTCTTGCTCTCGTTGCCGCTTTTCTGCCTCGAGCGCTTCCGCCCGATTCCGTTCCATCTGCGCAAGGGCATCCTGACGTTGTCGCTTCATCTCCTCCTCTCGCTTCGTCGCTTCTTCCCTCCTTTGCTGTTCTCGCATGCGCGCCTCGCGTTCTTCCTGGAGTTTGCGTTGTTCCTCGGCTGCCGCTTGTTCTGCTTGTCGCCTGGCGTTCATCTCAGCCATGCGACGACGGACCTTGGCCTCTTCTGCCTCGCGCCTCTTCTGCTCACGTTCTTCCTCGAGCTTGCGCCGTTCCTCGGCCGCCGCTCGTTCTGCTTGCCGCTTGGCGTTGATCTCAGCGATACGACGACGCAGCTCGGTCTCTTCTGCCTCGCGTCTCCTCTGCGCCTCGCGTTCTTCCTGTCGCCTACGTTCTTCCTCGGCCGCTAACCGCTCTTCTTCCAACTTGGCTTCCAGCTCAGCCATGCGACGATGATGTTCGGCCTCTGCTTCCTCGCGCTTTTTCTGCGCCTCAAGTGCCTTGCGGGCGATCCCCTCGAGGCGTTTAGCTTCTTTGACGCAGGCTGCGCAGTCGGCAGGTTGGCCTCGGTGACACTCCCACGTCATCGTGTGATGGCCCGCTGGACACCTGGCGTTCCTCTCCTGTTTACAGCGCGACTCGTCGTGTGGGTCATTCAGCACTGACGACCGCTGGGGATGACACTTCATCGAGCAAGCGTGCCCACAGGCAAGCATGAATCCGCTTGGAAAGCGTCCATGTCAGGTCACGTGACTAAGGGTGCCTCATGCAAGCGACGCTACTCACCATGGTGCCGTGCATCCACCGTCCGGGCAGTGTACGGCGAAGTCACTCTCACGTGTAAGCAAAATGGCACACTCTGGATGCCTTTCGCACTTGACAGGGAACCCCTGGTAAACATACTGGCCGTTCTGGAGGAGAGTGAAAAACCGCTTCCATAGTGGTCCCCCTTGCTTGGATTTTATAAACGTTTGGGCATTGCCGATCAAGATGAGCCCGTCTCTGGCTCGTGAGAGGAGGACGTTGAGACGCTCAGGAGAGTTCATGAAGCCAATCAAATTGGATTTGTTCGATCTTGTCAGGCTTGCGATTACGATGTTGCTTTCCTCTCCCTGATAATTGTCTATAACGGGTTTGTCGGCACAATATTGTGTTCACAGGCATGTTGCTCACCAATCGTAGCCAGATGGATTCGGTTCTTCTTGGCTTTAGCCTCCGATGGTGCCGCAGAGGATAGGTCAGCACGCGCTAGTTCTGATGCGTCCAGGTCGTTGAGGACGGGGTCGTTGTCGCACTTCAACGCGTCACGTAATTTATGAAGCTGACCGAGATACGGGGTGAGGACGACGACGTCCTCGCTCTTATACCCCTGCTGGACGAGGTAGCGTACCATCTTGAGCACCATTTGTACCTCGTACGTGTTTTGCTTTGATGCTTTGGTGCCACCATCTGCACGATCCCCAATGAGCGTATTATCGTCTTCGGGATGGGTATGGTTCACGAAGATGATGTTTGACTGTACTCCCCGAATGCTGGGCCTGCCGTAGGTCGAGGGAGCGTCGGTTAACTCTGGATAAGTGAGTTCGCGAACGAACGCGGAGATTTCGGGCCGCATGCGATGCTGTGTGGCGAGGGTTTCATGCGGATAGCCCTTGAGGACGAGTCGCTCGAAAAGCGATCGATTGAGTTCAAATCCTTCGCCCTTTTCGACTGTTAGTTGATAATTGTTGACTTTGGGCCGTAGTTGTCTGCAAAGTGGGAGCATTAGCGATAAATGACGCAGATAGTGTCACAAACGCACTTGTGGTCACCGATGAGAATCATCTGATCAACCTTGTGTGATAGCGCAGTCAAGAGATGAGCTTCGAGGATCTCGCCAGCCTCTTCCACGAGGAGAACCTCGGGACCAGCCTGCTCGAGCGTCTTGGCATGAATGGCTGCCCCCGTTGTCGTACAAGCAATGATCCTCTTCTGCCGCAAAATGGATACAGTTGAAACTGCAAACTCGCGCTTGATGTTGTCTTGAAGTCCATTGTACGCCCCGCCATCATGGCATATCGGCTGTAGTGTATCGGCGAGGAGTTCATGCCGCCATTTGTCTAGTAGCTCTTGGCGAGCAGAACGGGTCATGCCCCAGATCGGAGCGTTTGCTCTGACTTGAGGCTCGTAGCGTAACACTCCAGCGTCAAGCCCCTGGATCCAACGCGAGAGTAGATACTTGTCATCAATGTCTTGTCCGTTTGGGCCAACGCGCGTCATACCATCTTCCGTCTCCAATGGTACACAGAATGCGCCATGGAACTCAGGGTGGTTAAGCTCCAGATACTGGACGAGGTTCCTGTCCTCAGTGTCCAGTAGGGCGTCAAAATGACTTCGGAGTTTGGCTTCATGTTGTAATGCAGTTCTTTTCAGCTCGTCAATTGAACTCCAGTCGTACCGAAACTGCCCGCGGGGCTGCTTCTGGAGGGCCAGGTGGTCCGTTGATTGATTTGGACGGCCACCAAGGCGCACGATGGATTGCGGAGGTATATCATACTCGAGGAGATCACAAAGGAACTGGTCGAGAGCATGGTTTGTGTAGCAAACGACGAGAACGGTTTGAGCAGTTTTGTCGTGTATTGCTTTTGCAAGAATGGCACCTATAAACGACTTGCCAGTCCCTGTACAGACTGTGAGATAAATTCGTAAATCGCGATGACAGGGCTCACCAGGTGGCCCTTGGATCAATGAGACCCGCTGCTGAAGTCCTGAAACCAGCGATCTCGCCTGCGCATCGTCAAGGCGAATGCATTTAGGAAGGTTCAATAAGCTATTCAGCTCAGTGGAAGGGTTCAGCATAAGCACATTGGCTATGTGGGATAAGCTCGATTTGTTCGTCAAAGGGTCCAGTGGCGACCCAGGATTCCAGTGTAGAATCTCCTTTGAGAGGGGAACAGAACACGTCTTCAGGGCAGAGAGAACTGGCTCGAAGGAAAATACTGCGGAATTGATCTGGATAAGTTGCAGCTTCTGAACCGTGCGAAGGGAGGTGAGAGTCTTCTTAATGTTGATATCGCCATCTAGTTGGACGACTATCACCGGAGGCTTGGAGGCTAAAAGTTCCTCCACTCTATTCACCGTCCCAAAGCTGATAACATTTTGACCCGAGGCGAGGCAAACGAGGGATTGGTGCCTCAAAATCTTCGAGCCATGGGGGTCCCGTGTAAGGTACTTTACCCGAGCTTCCGAGTTTCCATCCTTCACCTTCTTGAGCTGCCAAAAGTCGCTGTCACATTGCAGCTTGACACCCCAGCAAGTCTTGCGATCTTTGGGTCCGGTATGAAGACCAACTAGAGTGATGCCATCGACACGGAGACCGCGATACTTGGCGCCCTTTTGTAAAGCGACCTGCACCTCCTGGCGGATTTCGAAGATCATGTCCTCACGAAGCATACGGAAGGTATTGTCCAAGTAATCCTCGACTGAAGTTTCTAGTGCATCAAGTTCATCTTGAGGTGCTGTGCGAAGGAAGGGAAACTGTTGGCATAAAATTTCGTCGGCTGTGGGAAGAATGGCAATGTCGCGGAAGTCTACAAAGTCGTTGTCGTGACGTCCACCAGGACCGTGGCGAGCATCATATGCCGTCACAGGGCTAGAGCTGGAGAGAATGTGTTTGATGAGATGTTCCATCTCCCGGATTTCATGCTTGGATGATGCGCCGAGGCGTTCCTGAGTGGCAGGTTGGGCTGCAACGTCTCGATAGGGACTGGTGTCCCTGTCTTGTAAAGTGAGGAGTCGAGAGAGCATCTTAGCAAAGACCAATTGAGCATCTTCGCTCAGTGCGCCCTGCTGGAATGTGCGGACGAAGACGCCCCAAAAAATTGGTGGGTCCGCGATATGGAACAACAAATTGTCCAGGGCGTCGCCGCCTACGTCGGAAGCTCCCAGGAGATGGTGGAGGACAGTAGAACCCAGTCCATTCATAAACTGAACGGATAAGTCAAACTGCATGGCAGACTGAACTGACACTAGACCGTGAGGGCTCTCAATGATCGCACCCAAGCATCCCACTGGGTCATCCTGAGCGCAGAGCCCTTCTAGAAAAAGAGTGGCGCCGCGAGAGTCGAGCTTGACTGAGCCAGAGAGGACATCGAGGAATCGCTTTTTCAGCCTGGAAGTACGAGAAGATTGCTGCGTAGGATTCATGTGAGGGTAATGGTTCTGGAGGGGTGTGGACAGTGTTCAGCCTGGTGCAGCAAGCACTTGATACATGAGACAAAAGCATTGCAAGGTTCGAGCCTCGTGTAGTATTGACGTGTGAATATTAATAGCGTGAAGCAAACACTCTACTGCACAGCTAATACAAACCGATCTGGCCATTGGAGAGGAAATGCGAACCTCCCGCACATCGATATCCACTCGCTTGCTTGATCCACTGATACCCCATCGGACAAACGCCCAACTGCTCAAGCTTTCGCTGCATCTCCAACGCCTTTCTCCTCTTCTCCTCCTCTTCCTGTTGCTTCTTCCTCAAAGCGGCAGCAGCCCTCTCCCTGGCTACTCTCACCTCCTCCTCACGACGGCGCGCCTCTGCGAGCTGTTGCTGTATCTCGCGCTGCCTTTCGATATTGTCCTTGGCTGCAGCCAGAGCACGTTCCAATACCGCAGCCCGATCCCGCGCAACCTGCTTCCGCTGTTCGGCCTTCTTGACTTCCTCTGCGAGACGTTGTTCTTCTTCCGCCGCCCTCTTCTTCGCCCGCTCTTCCGCTGCGATGTCTGCCTGAAGCTGGTCCCAGACAGCGTCAGACACCCCAGCATCCCGTCGTGCGACCCTATTGTTCGGTGGCCCGTCCCCGCCCCCAGGCGGTCCGTTTGTCTTCGGGGGGCGTTTGGACCGTTGGCGTTTCGTCGATGGGTCCGCCTGAGGAGCATTTTTCGGGCCTTTTTGTTTAGGCGGCGCTGGAGGAGGCGGTGGGGCACTCTTGGACGCCTGATTCGTCGATGTGGACATGGAAGGAGGAGGCGGCGCCGGACCATCCATGCTTGCCGTGGGCATGGAACCCGAGAAGGACGCCTTGTGAGCCACCCTTTGCCGAGCCAGCTGCTCCTGCAGCATCGCCCTCGTGACGCGTAGAGCTTCTTCCGCCGAGAGCAACTCCGACGTCCCACCATTTGCCATGTTGGCAAAAGCTTGTTGAGTCAACCTCTTTCCGAGTGTCTTGACATCACGTCCATTACCCCAGGATGGAAGCGCGGACATTTGATTAATCGCGTCTTGCATCTCTACGTAGGTCTGTGAGTTCTTGTCGCTCAGCTCCGGAACAGCGATCCTGTTCTTCTGCAGTTCCTTGTCGAGGAGCTCCAGACATTGCTCCGAGGACATGTTCTGGAAGACAATCTCCTCGGAGAAACGGCTAGAGAGGCCGGGGTTAACTGCCAACAGCGAGTTCATTTGGTGGTCATAGCCAGCCAGGATGATAACCAGCTTGTTCACGAAACGCTCGTGTGTCATCAATCCCACGATCTCGTCCATGGCCTCTTTCGCGAAATGGCCTTCGCTCAGTCGATAAGCCTCATCAATGAACAGCACCTTGCCCAGGGCTTTCTCGAATACCCCCTTTGTCTTCGGACCCGTATGCCCGACGTACTGCCCGACCAAGTCGGTCGCCGAACATTCGATCACGTCTGTAGAGGACAAGAAGCCCATGTCATAGTAAACCTGACCAAGCTTCCTAGCCGTCGTTGTCTTTCCCGTGCCTGTTTTGCGTGAGTAATCCATGGATCCTCAGACAGGGTAATCACGCACCTGGCGGCCCCTTGAAGACAAAGTTACTCGGGATCTGCGTACGCATGTCCAGACCCTTTTCTTTCATCGCCCGGGCGATCTTTTGGTACCCGTCGAGCTTCCTTATCACTTCCTCGCATCCCACAATGTCGGCAAACATCTTTGCAAGGTTTGTAGACGCGTTTTGACCTCGGTTGAAATCGGGATCGATGTCCTGAGGCTCGAACACAACATCCATCCGTTCAGAGGCAGGAACAGAGGCCATGCGTTTCTGATACCGCGCCTTGGCCTGCCCCAACAGATTTTCAACCTCTCCCGCGTTTCCAAAGTTGGGGCGGTTCTTCATTCGACTCAACTGCTCGCGCGCCACTTCCTTGGCATCGTTCGTCGCAGACAAATCCTGGTCTTTGAGTTTGTATTCCAAGATTTTCATCAGCTGAGGTTCCGTAAAGTCCTCAAAGTTGAACGCGTTCTCGATCGCAAATCGTCGAGCGAGCCCAGGATTGACATTCTGAAAACATGAATATGTCACGTTGAGTGCAAACGGACCGGACGGCGATAGGCTATTACCTGGAACATCTCCTCCATCTGCTCCTTGTACCCCAGGAGAAGGACACACCGGTCTTCTCCAGGAACGCTTTGGATCTCAGCGACCATCGTATCGATGACCGAGGTCTTGTAAGGATCTGTTGCGTTCTTGCTATACAGCATATACGCCTGGAATGCTCGTCAGACACTCCTATTGGCTGATACAACGAGACGATGCAACGAACCTCGTCGATGACGAGCACCTTGCCTCGCGTACTCTCCAGAATCGACTTTGTGTTCTTCTCTGATTCGCCCAAGTGAGCACCGACAAAGTCTGCCGGATTCTTGATCACCACTGCCGGGGAGTCTCATAGCACCACAATACAACGCAGGATCGGAACACGTTGTCTTACCTTCACCGTTGCTCAACATACCAAGGTCCGCCAAAATCTGGCCATACAACTTGGCGACCGACGTCTTCCCAGTCCCCGGTGAGCCAAGGAACACCCTATTGAGAGACACCTGCATCGGCTCCTTCTCCGCCAGCTCCCGCTGATAATTGGTCTCCAGCAGCGCAAAAAAGTTGCGTACAGAGTCCTTGACAGACTCTAACCCGATAAGTCCCTGCAGCTTCGCCCAGGGTGCGCTGTTCGGCAAGACTTGAGACGGATCTGGCCCGATCAGGTCTTCCTTTGTCAGGAGAAAATCGTCCACGCCCTGCATGCCTGACCGGCGCTGTTTCTCGATCCGCTCAGCCTGACGTTCACGGATTTTAGCAAACATGTTCTGCAGCGCACGCGCGTTGCCGAAACCAGGCCTGCCTCTTCCACGACCCAACCGTTTGATGGCGATGCGAGCGTAGAGACCTTTGACACCATCCTCGACGTTCATCCGACCATTGTATCGCTTCTGCACGAGATCCTCCAACATCGCCATGAGCTCTTGATCGGTGTAATCCGCAAATGTGAGCTGATATGGTACTCGACTTGGCAGCCCCGGGTTATGCTCAAAGAACTTCTCCATCTCCTTGCTATAGCCAGCAAGGATAAAGACAAGCGTGCCAACCCTGTTCTCCATCTCCGCGAGAAGGAAATCCAGAACCTGTTTGCCACCAGTTCCGGTGACGAGTTGATAGGCCTCGTCGATGAAGATGGCACCGCCACCAGCTTTCAATGCGTCATCAATCAGCTTTTGCGCGCCTTGCACCCCTTCATAGGCGAGTTTAGAACCCGTCGTCTCCAGGAACGCGTTCCCTGGGAGCGCCTGGATAGACTCGAGGAACTCTGCATACAACCTCGCAACCGTAGTTTTCCCTAAGACAGAGTGTTAGTGCCGTCCTTCATGTGTCACAAGACGTCGTACCTGTCCCCGGGTTCCCAAGCAAGACAAGATTGATACGCTCCTTGTCGATGGGTACGCCTTGACGGCGCATCGTGTCGAGGCTACCTTTGATCCGCAAAATCTGCTCCTTGACCTGTTCGAGCCCGGTCATGTCCATGATCTTATCGATGGCGTCATTGGTCACCCCGTCCACGCGCTTCTGATGTTCCCACTTGTCTCTCGCAGCAGACGGGAACATGGGACGATGAGGAGCGGCTGGAGCAGACGTGGATGGCGCAGAATTATTGCCGGCATCCTGGGATAGATTTTGAGGCGGCTGATTTGCCTTTGCAGCTGCTTGCTTCGCGGCGGTCTCCGCCTTGCTGATATTTTTCTTCATGTCCTCGATCTCCTTTTGCTTTTGCTTGATCTCGTCTTCTCTGTCCTTTTGAGCCTGGATATCGTTGAGCGCCTCTTGCTGATACTGCAGTTTCGCCTGGAGTTCCATCATCTTCAGGTCATGCTCGCGCTGCGCCTTCTCGCGTTGTTCTTGAGCTTTCAGATCCAACTGGGCCTGCTTCTCAAGACGCTTGGCCAAGCGATCGCATGCGGAACAGGTCGCGGGACGTCCCTGATGACACTTCCAAGACAACATATGCGCGCCAGCCGAACACTTTTCTTGATACTGTTGCATACACAACATGGAGGTATGGATGTCAGGCTGGCCAGGCGCCGTTCGAACTGGGTGACATTTCTTCGGACACGCGTGAAAGCATTTCAAAACTATGCCACTAGCGAGGTCATAAGCGAAATCGGCCAATGCAAGTGGAGAGGGAGAATCTCACCAGGGCTCACTGCATCCGCCGTCGGGCGCTCGGACGTCAAACTCATCAGACTGTGCGATGATCGCGGTTTTTGCGGGATGTCTTTCGCACTTGATCGGGAAACCCTCATAGACATAGCTATTTTTGTCGAGTAAGGAGAAGAATTTCCCCCAAAGCGCGCCTCCTTTCTTTGAGTTGAGAAATGTATGCGAGTTTCCGATCAAAATCATTCCATCGCGCGCACGAGAGAGCAGGACGTTGAGACGTTCAGGAGAAGTCATGAACCCGATGCTGTTGTCAGAGTTCGACCGAGTTAGACTGGCGATGACAATGTTGCTCTCTTCTCCCTGGTAGTTATCTATCGAGGCTGTCACATATACCTGACATTATAACTAGTAGAGGCTTCTTACCGATGGTCGCTAATCGTACCCCAGGTTGGTGCGCCTTGTTAGCCACCGAGCCCTTTTGACCCCCTAACCCAGCCTTTTGCAGATCGCCAGCATCCAGATCGTTCAAAACTGGGTCGTCATTCTGCAACGCCTGACGGAGCTTGACCAGTTGGCCCAAATACGGGGTCAGGATGACCATGTCCTTGCTCTTGTACCCTTGCTGTTTGAGGTAATGCACAATCTTGAGCACCATCTCGGCCTCGTACGTGTTCTGCTTCGACGACGTTGATTCTGCGTCCCTGCGATCCTTGATTCGCTGCTCTTCGTCTTCGGGATGATCATGGTTGATGAATATAACGTTAGATTGAACACCACGGATATTAGGCCTGTTTTGTGTGCTTGGGTGGTCAACAAGCTCCGGATAGGTCAACTCCCGAATGAACGCAGAGATCTCGGGCCTCATGCGATGTTGCGTCGTCAGAGTTTGATGAGGATACCCCTTCAATACAAGGCGTTCAAAGAGCGATCTGTTGAGATCAAAACCCTCCTGCTTCTCCACCGTCAGTTGATAGTTATTGACTTTCGGACGAAGCTGTCTACGATGGGTATGAGTACTCAAAGTAGAGCATGCGCCGCAAAACTAATACGTACTTGTGGTCACCAATGAGAATCATCTGGCTTGTCTTTTCACCCAACGCCGTCAGAATATGACTCTCCAAGATTTCACCAGCTTCTTCGACGAGTAACACGTCTGTACCAACCGCGGCGAGATCCGCAGCATTCTTGGCAGCCCCGGTAGTTGTACACCCGATGATCCTCTTTTGTTTCAAGAACGCCAGCGTATTGTCTCCGAACCTGCGAGCCAATTCGTCTTGAGCGTTGTTATAGTCCCTGCCAACGTTGCATATATCCGCAACGAGACCCTTGATGATCTCTCCTTTCCACTTGTCGAATAATGCTTGACGAGAAGGTTTATCCATGTTCCAGATATTTGCTGCACGGAGTATGTCGGGGTGATGCTTGAAAATACCGGCGTCCCACCCATTCATCCACTGGTATAAAAGCATATCATGCCGTACAGGCTTTCCCTTTCCCTTCTTGCCTACGAATTGTGATCCATCGGGCGCCAACGGTATCTGGAACGCTTCCCAATATTCAGAGTCCTCGAATTCTATGTAGGTGAGTACGTCGTCCAGTGAGATCGTTGTATCCGCTTGCTGGAGTGCTTGGAAGGAATCCTGTAAACGCCCCACTAGAAAGCCAGACCTGGCCTTGGCCTGTTCAATAAGAGTCCACTCCGCTTTCGAACGTGGCTGTTTAACGAGGTTTTGAGATTGTAGCGAAAGGTGTTGTACGCTCGGGCTTGCGCGTCCACCGATACGAACAATCGAGTCGGCTGCAATTCCAATTCCAATGAGATCTTCGAGGAACTGGTCAAGGGCGTGATTGGTGTAACACACGACGAGCATAGTTTGAGATGTGTGGTCATGGATCGCTTTGGCAAGAAGAGCGCCAATGAAAGATTTCCCAGTGCCTGATACATAGCATCGATGAGAATGTGCTTACGGCCGAATGGATCAAAGGTAAAAGACGTACCTGGGAGTCCTTGAATCAACGCTACACGTTGGCACAGTCCAGCCAGGAGAGACTTCGCTTGAGAACTTTCGAGCCGAATGGATTTAGACAAGCTAAGGACTGACTGAAGGTCTGTAGAGGGATTTGCCGAGAGTTTCTCCACGACCTCCTCGGCCTGTGCGGGGGATGATCGAGGTATTTGTCCATCCTCCCAGAACAACAACTCTTCCGACAGAGGAACGAGCTGCATGTTCTTCAAGGCCTTGAGAACTGGTTCGTATGCGAATAAAGCGGTATCGATCTGAAGTAACTGTACTTGTTTGGCGGTGCTTAAGCGAAGGAGCGCTTTAGATGTGCTGGCCTCTCCTTCCAGCAACAAGACGATCTCCGGGGGCTTCTTGGCGAGTAGAGCCTCTACACGGAGAACCGTAGCAAAGGAAACAATGTCGCCATCTGCGATAAGACAGGCGAGCGATTGGTTTCTGAGTATCTTGGATCCAGCAGGATCGCCTGAGAGGAATGCTTTTCTATCATCGACATCTTTCAACGCCTGGAGTGGTTGGAGATCGCGATGGCATCGAAGGACGAGTCCCCAACGGGTACCTCGATCCTGTGAGCCAGTATATATATCAACCATGGTGAGCCCCTTGATATCGAGACCACGACTTCGCCCAGGTTTCTTCTTCTGCGCAATCTGTAGGTCTTCACGCATGTCGTAAATCATATCTTCCCTAAGCATGCGGAAGGTATTGTCTAGATAATCGGCGACGCGAGTGTCGGATCCAGCCGGATCATCCAAGACGTAGGCAGGTCTGATGAAAGGGGGTTGGGTGCTGAGAATCTCGTCTGTGGTGGGGAGGATGAAAATATCGCGGAAGTTCGGGAAGTCGTTGTCGTGTCGGCCCCCAGGGGCACACGGGCCACTGAGAACGCTACCAGAAGCACAGGCAGCGAGGACGTGTTTAATGTGGTGGGCAACCTCCCGCACTTCGTGTTCGGAGGATTCGAGTAGCTTGTTGATGACAGATGGCTCTGAGGCGAGCTTCCTATATGAGGAGGCATCTTTGTCCTTGAGACCGATAAGCCTATCTAGAATTTTTGCGAAGACGACTTGAGCTTTCTCCGTCAATGATCCTGATTGAAATCCCTGCGCGAATGCGGACCAGAAAATAGGAGGTTCCACAATAGCGAAGAGGATGTGATCTAATAAACCTCCGCCAAGATCCACGGCACGGAGTAAGTACTCGAGGGTCTTTGTGGCGAGGCCGTTGATGAATGACAGAGAGAGATCAAAGCGCATGGCGTTTTGGATGGAAGGTAGTCCAGGAGGATTCGAAATGAGATTGTCTACACATTTTGCGGGGTCTTCCTGGATACAAATGCCCTCGAGGAAGTGGTTAAAGTTGCGAGGGTCCACGGTGACTCTGCCGTGAAGGACGTCATTAAAGCGTTTGTTGAGCTGGTTAATGCGAGCCCGATCCATGTGAAGGTGGCTGGAGGAGAGTAAGGGGAGTGCTGTCCGCTGATTGAACGATGTGAAAATGGGTCTGAGTGGGCACACAGCAAGTTGTGCACGAGTTCGGTAGTTGAAATAGGAAGCGCATTATATATGGCGCAACTCTCAAACCCTGGCTTGTGAGGAAGTCGGCAACGTGTTCGAAGATGAGAAACTTTGCAACTCTCACCCTTAACCCACACTTTGCGCCATGCCATGCCATCAACATGCTTTAGATTGTGCATGCTTTATATCACAAGCTGACTGCAGCGCACCCACACGACGGCGTGGACAGTGCAACCCAACTCCCCCTCTCTAGCCATCGCTACGACTCAGAGTCAACATCGTTGTGTAAGACGGAATCTGAGACGGCCGCAACCACTGAGACCTGCTAGTGTAATTTGCCCGGGCAAGGAGTGCATATGAGACTATGAGTCTTGGAGTACTTTACTAGCCCGTAGTCAGCAAACGCACTAACAGCATTGCCGCATGACTCACTGGAATTCGGTGGGGGATTGGGGCGACGATGGTGCTGCGAGCATCGGCAGGCTGCCGTCGTTGCTCGGAGTTGGCCGGGACAGCACAGCGTGAAGGCGAGTATACGTAAGTAAAGTAGTCGGCCGCTGACTCCGAGGTCTACCCTGGCATGTACACGGGCGTTTTCCTCAGATAGGCACTCAGAGATAGGTCTTCCTCGTCCGATCCCAACTGTAGCTTACTCTTATCTGCCTCAGACGAGTCTATGTCGGGCGGCGTTTAAGTGAGGCACTGGGGCAGCTAGGACACCTCAGAAGTAGTGAGATGGAGGATTCCACTTGTACAAAATCCCCGCGCCGAGCATCGTAGTACAGACAGTCGACAGGCTGGACCAAGGACTCACGTGAGTGCACAGCCCCCCGGTGCGCTACGAGCCTTCAATTACGTAACAAGTCTGCCCTCTTATACGACTCCAAATTCGGGTCATAACCGATCCTCGCTCACGATGGTCTCCACAACGCCCCTCGCACAGACCGCTGCCAATGCCACGCCTACCGCGGCACCTTCCCCAGCGAGGAAGAAACAACCATATCCATTTTATCTTGGCGGTATCGCAGCCACCATCGCTGCATCTATCACCCACCCCCTTGATCTCACCAAAGTCCGCTTACAAGCCTCAGGCGATAAACGCATGATCGAGTCCATAAAGAAGACCGTCAGAACAGCTGGTGTCAGAGGCCTCTTTGATGGCATTACAGGTACTTGGCTACGACAGATGAGCTACAGTCTCTGTCGCTTCTGGGCATACGACGAGAGTAAGAAGATCCTGGGTGCAAACCCACAGTCACCGCCTTGGGTGTTGGCTACCGCTGGCGTCATGGGTGCGTTATGCCACAGCTTTCCCTTTTAATATCCCTACGATTCGTTCTGTTAGCTGGGTCCATTGCGGGTGTGGTCGGTAACCCTGGTGGTATGTGTCCTCGTGCCTCTTTCACGTGCCCTCTCCCTCATGTCAACCCCCCACAGAGGTCGTCATGGTGTGTTGCCCACCTACCCAATATCACATGCTCTCATGTGTGCCTTTGAATTCACATACCACGTGACGACGTCCTCCTCAATGCTCATGTACAATGCGCATCCCTCATCGATGCATCCCTTTGCCGCGTGTCCAGGTCCGCCTCCAAGGTGACTTTGCAAAACCTCCGGAGAAACGTTTCAACTATAAGCATTGCGTCGATGCGCTCTTCCGGGTAAGTGGTTGCGTCGCCTTCCCTTTTCTTTCCTTGTTTTCCACCGCCTTCTATTCCTCCCCATGTTGGGAATTCGCGTTATGTGGGCACTACACCGTCAGGTGACATCCCGTCCCCTGGCTTCGTTCGTGTTCTCCCGGAAGACGTGACTCGTGAGAAACTCGGAGTCCAGACGACAGAGGTGTCCCAAACAACAGAAGCTCCCGTCGTTCTTCGGGTCAATTATTGTCGACTGGATGGTCCTTCTGCAGTCGCATTCGTCATCCAATCGTATCTTCTGGAGGATTCTCCCGGGCCGGCCCGCACCCCTTAACCATAGCGATGGATTCCGTGGCGGTCTGCGATGATACCGACATCTATGTTGGCGAGTAAGAGAGAACGAACGGACCATGGCGAGGGGATCAAAGATGGCAGAAGTCAAAGAGCAAAAAAAGACATCGGAGAAAAGAAACTTGCTTTTATAGTCGGCGTGGTACCGGTTATCCGGCCCGCCTACACGATTGTCGCCTGTAACGCATCATAATCAAAGCTCCTTGGAGACGCGTTTACCTCCGCACTGTACCACGCACTCACGCGAAAAGGTCCGTTCTATCACCTCAGCGTCTAATCTCTATCTTACGCTATGATGTAATGGCTATGGTGGCGCATCTGCCACTCTGGTATCTTTCCCCCTACTCTTCAGGATGGGCCTATTGGTTGCTGACTTGACCATTGATGAAGACAAGTATACAAGAGCGACTCGGCGAACAAAAGAGGCCGTATCTTTCCCACCAATATCTGGGATGGACAGGGCGGATTAGCGCAGACTCATTTCCCACGCCCCACTGTGCAACATTACAGATCGCTTTTCTTGTTTCCCCTTATTTTCATCCATTTACTTCTACTTGGAAAGACCTACTGGATGCTAACATTTTTCCCATTTCCCTCTGTTGGTTCCATTGTACTCGATACGCGATCCTGATTCATGTAGATGGTTCGTGAAGAAGGCCCTTCATCGCTTGTCCGCGGTGTCGGCCCGAACGTCTTCAGAAGTATATTGATGAACTCGAGTCAATTGGCTTCGTGAGCACGGTTCTGCCTTTTAGCGTGTTCGTCTTCCAACACAGACCTAGATACGATTTCTTCAAGTCTGAACTTTTAAAGACACCCTACTTTGTGGACAACATTTACTGCCACTTTACTGCCAGCTTCGCTGCTGTATGTTCTCTGATCAGCTTCCTGCTATTCTTGGGAGGGAACACTGATGGGTTGTGTGCGGCAGGGCACGGTAGCTACCACCGTCTGTTCACCCGCAGACGTCCTCAAGAGTCGCATAATGAACGCGAGCGGACCTGGATCCAGCGTACGTTGGTATCCATGTGTCGTGACGCATTGACAACATATACTCTCCTTGTATACAGTCCACGCTCAGCGTGATCCGAGCATCCCTCGCGAACGAAGGTCCAATGTTTATGTTTAAAGGCTGGCTCCCCGCGTGGACGCGGCTCCAGCCAACCACGATTCTCATTTTCCTGACACTCGAGCAACTGAAACGCTTGGTGGACTGGCAACGGGGCACGTTGTAAGGACGCCCTGGCCCACGGCATCGCATCTGGCAAGAATAGCAACATCTCTCTTTTCTGTTATTATTGTGATACGATTTCGTCGTTTCTGTGTGTATGTATTGTGGATTGGACGTTCTAGGCGATGCTGGTGGTGTTTTCCCTCCCCATTCACCCACGATTGTAGTCTCCGGGCTTGTCCTTCGTGCACCCCTTGCCCGGCTTGGCTCGATCGTTTGTGTATGATACCATGGTTATAGTCTCATTGTACGTAGATCTGTGCAGAGTGTGGAGGTGTATGGAGGACATACATTACTACATGCAACATCGGTTCCCGGGGAAGGAAGTTGGGGTGCCAGGACAGATCTGTCGCACCATTAGCTCTAGTTTAGAGACCGCCATCAGACGTGACATTGTTCGGAGATATCATGCTAGTAGTTTCCTTATCGCCGACACCACACGCTGCACCTGTCCACCGCTGTCGCACGTCTCCTTCCGTTCAACTATTCCATGGCTCGGTCATGGACGCAAGCACATAAATACTCTTGATCTATCAGCGACGCACCGGCGCTTATCCCCCGTAGGCAAAGATAACGGCCTGAAA
>JBBPLJ010000278.1:0-20920 GCA_038089715.1 Veloporphyrellus conicus
CTTCTATATCCGATCTGCACAACTTGGGTACCGGGCCCCGGGGAACGATGGATCAACATCGACCAGCTGGACCTTCTGCATGTGTCATTCTAGCTTGGGAAAACATGCTGGCGACCACATGTGGATACAAATTTGCAGCTGGACCGGTGTGAAGGGACCGGGGGCTGTGAATATCGACATCCAAAAATGGGGAGGTAGACTCTCAAAATCTGTTATCCCGGAATCGATGTCCGTCAGGATTATTTCCCCATGATAGAGAGTGCTCGAAGAGGCATGCAGCTTTCCTGGACGTTATCTTTTCTATTTTGCTTTAGTCTCATTATTCGTTCAGATTGAAAACGTCGGGGGTGACACTGTATTCATTGTAGTGTAATGATGGTCGCTGATGTCGAAACCTGTCCACTCAAATGTATCTGGGCCTTAGACGCACAACGGGGGCGTCAGAGTTGATACACCACACTGAATATACATCATCTGTGCCTGAGAGCCGCCCCCGGGCCTCTTCGCAAGGAGGTGTACGCACGTTGGGGGGTGACGTGCTCACCTAATCGCTTGAAGCCCCCGTTCGAGGTCCTCCGTGTCGTCCCCTCCCAAATAGTGCGTGTTCAACCGCAAAAAATTATGTTTCAATCGCACGCTCAATTTGCCGTGCGGTAGTGTTCTCGTTGCCTCTGCGCGGTTCTGCGCATGTGCAAGCTTACTGCATTTCACCAGGACGTTGCTGAGGCGTGTGAAGTACAGCCCCGTGTCCCACAGAATGTCGCCCACAAGAGAGCACGGTACGACGGGCACTAGCTCGGGCTGTGGAAACCGCGAATTTCTGGAGCTGGCACAGCGAGGTGATCTTGAGGCATGTGTAGAAATGGCACATACCCAGGTCGCGAAACAGCCCGCATACGTGGAGGATCGCACACCAGTCCTACGTGAGGCTGTCTGACCAGACGAGAGTCGCATGGAGAATGAGCGAGACGATCTTATGGGGCAGGTTGGTGATCATGAATGATTTCCGCTCATGAACTCCGGCGAGTCATGTCTGTGCATGTGTGAGCAGCATGCAGGGCCAACTAACAATAGAAGTAGAACAGAAATATCGTCTTGAGCTGAGCTTGAGTAGTACGGTCTGAACCGTAAATCGGTCGAGACTTGGATGGTTTTAGGAGCTCATGATAAGTTTCCCTCGGAAATCGGATGTGGGGACAGTCCCCTAACTTGAACGAACCCCCATGGTGGTCACTGAAGAGGTGAAACTTTGGCGCTTTCGTCCGCGCACAGAGCACTATGGTATACTTATTTGCAAAAGAGTCTTCAAACTTCATGGTTCCTGGGCCGTTGGCAGCCATGTAATTGAACACGGGAGAGAACTTTCCTGGCCATTTTGTGTGTTCTAGTGACCTTTGACCGACTGTATGACCGGGAAATTTTGTGTGTAGACCCCTCTGAAAGCTTACACTAAATGAAACGAGCGAACTCGTTCCAAGCTGAGGCCTCCTGGCCCCGTTGCCATGACAACTATCATAATAGAGGATGGAATTCTGTATTGTTCCTCCTAGATGACGTCATGACTCTTACCTCGCGCTCTCCGTGCCGACTTGAATTAACACGAATCCTCAACAGCTACTGCACAGATTGCCACTGCTTTCAACTCACCCTCCCTGGTTTTTTTCCAGCAGTAGCAGTGACAGAGGGTTATCAGACAGTTTTCTTAACAGAGTGGAAGCACGCCGCGGCCGAACGGCGAGCAACACGAGAAACGAACTGAACCACGCTCTATACGAGGGACGACGACAAGATGGACTACTGATCTATGACGTATGTACGTGATACATATATCGCGCTATGTGTGACCTGTGATGTGACCTGCGTGCCAATGGTATACTGCTTACACAGAGCGGGTTGATATCAGTCTCTCACCTGAGTCACCTCACACTGCCGCCCTTCCTGTCTTCTCCGTGGTTAGGCCGGCGCGAACGTCTCTTCCTCCACTTCCGACCCGCTCGCAACGACCTTCTCGGACAGATAAAAAGTCTAAGTAGTCGACAGAGATATCATGCAAGAGATGGAACTATAAAGAGTCTAGTATCAAATCGTCAATCATTGCGCTATGCTATTTCAATCTAGGACGTGAAACTCCTCCACTCGATTACCGTTCACGATTCTTTCTGTTCTCTTCTCGCACGTAACGACCTTTTTGATGCGTGCGATTACGGACATCTGCTCCTCTGTGGGACACACCGCTACGGCAGCTTCTTCTATATCCGATATGCGCATGATGGATCCACCCATGGAACGAAATGGATAAACATCGACCAGTCGGACCTTGCACAAGTGTGTCATCCTTCCCTGACAAAACATGCCAGCGACCATCTGTGGACGCAAAAACGAAGCCGAACCGATGTAAAGGGTACGTAGGCTGGGAACATCCTCCAACAAAGGGGGATATCGACCATCTGGGGTGGGACGCATTGTTGTGAAACCGATGTTCGTCAGCATTATTTCCCTGATATTGCCCCATGACGGAAAGTGCTGGAAGAGACAAATAGTTACATCAGGCATGATCTAGTTTTTCAATCAATTCGCGGTTGTATCATTATTTTTCCGGATCGGGAAACATCATATTGTGAGATCTACGCAAGACAGGGGCGACGTTGTACTCACTGTGGCGGAAGTGTGGTTATTAGGATTGGTGCCAGTCCATTCAAACGTATTTGGGCTTCAGGCGCACGCGTGAGCATCGACACTTAATACCGAACATACATCTCGTGCCTGACAAGGAATGTATGCACATTTGGGGGTAATGCTTACCTAACCGCTTGGAGTCCCTGTTTGAGAGTCCCCACCTCGTACATCACGCGATACGTGTTCATCCGCACGCGGATGTGTTTAAGCCCTACATCGCGGTTGTCAAGCGGTAACGTCCCCTTTGCCTCTACGCGGCTCTGATCACATGCAAGCCGCCCGCATTTCACCAGGATATCACCCAGATACCACCAGCTTGAGCAAGCCTCCCCCGGGATGTCGATCACAAGGGAACGCGGTGCGATGGCTGGCTTGGGAGATTTCGAGCTTGCGAAGCGCTGGAGTTGGTGCAGCGAGGTGATCTTGAGGTGCGTATACAGATGGTATCTTCCCAGGTCGCGAAAGAGCCTGGACACGCAGAGGATCGCGCCAGGCCAGACGCGCGTGGACGTGATCTCGTCGAGAGCCACTTGGAGAATGAGCGCGACGATTTCATGCGGTAGGTTAGCAATGGTAATTGAGTTTTGTCTTTGAATATTGGCGAGTCGCGTTTGTGAGCGTGTCACCGGCATGTTGAGTTGACCAACTTGCACGACGCGGTCAGAATCAAAATTTACTTTGTTCAAGGTTCTAGAATCGGGGTTTTATGGAAACCCGGACAACCGTGCACTATTTCAACGCTAGTTTTTAAACTCCGTAGTGTTCGGCAACTCGGCGAAATGTTTCAAGTGATTATATAACCACGCAGTATGGCGGACCTCGGTCACCACTTTGCACAGCGCCTCCGTCATCGATTCGGCGATTGTCATGTTGTCGAATCGTCGTATCATCATATTGTTGATGGCACAGAATATTTGTAGTACATTCATAAATTACACATAGTGAAATCTTTCGAAGGGTCAGACAGGTCATCAGAGAATGCATTGACAATGAGAGTAGGTATATCATCGGCTAACATATCCTTGCCAATCAGGACATCGCTCAACTGCATGACGTGCCAAGGAAGCCCCCTGGATTCCAATCACAAGGAAACGCGGTGCAATAACCTGCTTGAGAGATTTCGAGTGCCTGAAGCGTTGGAGCTGGGGCCACGACGAGATCTTATATGAGCAGATGGTACGTAACCGGGTTGCAAAAGGGCCTTGTATGCAGAGGATCGCGCTCGGCAGCCTCGCGTAAATGCGGGAAACCCTGGTCGTGTAGAGGACCACTTGGTGAATGAGCGCGATGATATCATGGGGTGGGTTGGCGATCGTCTCTGAATACCGGCGAGTCGCGTTTATGTGTGAACAGTATGCTAGGCTAACCAACTGGCACAAAGTGGTCGGGATCAGAGATTGACGCTTAGGAGCCGAGTATCGGAGGACAGTTTCGGGAGCCGGATGTGGGGGTATCGTGGCGCGTACGCTTACTAATGTACATCGGCCTCATATGCCGAATACAGATGTCGAATCCCCTATACATGTATATAGTTGCGACTGTACAATATTATCAAGTAAAGTATGTAGTCAAGACGGCAGTATAGGAGCCAACAAGAACTCTCCTGGTCCTTTTCCCTCATCATTGTTTGACCTCAACGCTCTCTGTCTACTCTGCGCTATACCCCTAACCTGAGCACGGCAAAGGTGAAACCTCAGCCGGCGCGCACATTTTGCCCAAGGCAGTGCAAGCATCCCCGCTGTCATGCCAGCGGGGGTATGCATTATGCTTCACAGCTCTTGCCTTGCATTCTATGTGCCAACTGACACCGAGTCTCCGCTGCTTGACGCGTTATAATTATACTGCACAAACTTAAAAGAGGTCCTTCGACTAGAGAGTTTCACGAATGTGCGGTAATTTACCACGCATGTCGCCAACGTTCGTGGATCTAGTTTTGAACTTATTGTCCTCGAACACCCGAACTATCGTTCGACGAGTGACTCGGATGTAGTAGACGTTGCGTCGGTTGTATTGTGTGACACAATGCCATGCCACATCCGCAGAAACGTCGTTATTTCATATAATGCTTGGAGAGATCAGTCTGGCTCTCTCACTGCAAAGCGACCCTGCTCGAGGATCGAGGATCGAAACGCATCGGAATATTGCGGACACACGAGACCGGGATATCGCGATCATACCTCAGATCACCACGAGGAACTTGAAACGCAGTCCCACAAACCCACGGAAACATATTGCGTCTATGATACCAGGAAGTGTTCTACTTTCAACACACCCTCTATAGTACTTTCGCCAGTCGTGACGAAAAGGGATTTATCAAGACAGTTTCCGATCAAGTGTGATGATATACCAATGTCTAATCATCGCTGTCCACCTGCAACCCAGGAGTGAGACACCTTTCCCATAATAGACCAATGACGCACCATGTTCGCCAACCTTCCCCGTGTGCGAGTCGCAGTCGCTCTAGTCGAGCTCCGCCCGGAAGGTGCAAACGTCAACGTGGATTGTTGGGATGAATTTCTTGCCCTTGACGTTGTCGCCTTCTTCGCTGGTGGCTTCTTGGCAGTCGATTGACTAAGAAACAAGAGAGCTCATATCAGTTGAGTCTCCCAACAAGAATCCAGCGCAGATCACCTCAACACCGCAGCCCTGCTTGTCTTCTTCGTCGGGGCTGGCGCGGGCTCTTCTTCCTCCTCGTCCTCGAGCTCGATAATTTCTTCCGACTCGCTTGCGACAGCCTTCTTCCCCCTTCCTTTCGCGGGCGCCTTCTTTGCTGGTGCTTTCGTAGCGGCGGTTGTCTTCTTCGTAGTCGTCGCCTTCTTTTTGGGTGGTGGCACGTCGTCGTCGGATGGTACTTCAAAATCCGATCCAGCCGCATCCACGTCCATCATCATCGAATCGACGGAAGCACCATCATCCGAGTCCTCCGCTGGAGCTTTCCCTTTACCCTGGACAAACGGGCATCATGGTTGTCAGTTGAGTTTGCAGGAAGAGACGCCTGGGCGACGTAGACGGACCTTAGTCTTCGTAGTCTTGCCTGTTTTGGCCTGTTCCACGTACTCCTGGTCGTGCCTCTCTCTGACCTTGCTTACCTGTAGAAAATGCTGAATGATATAGCTTGTAGGACGGTGTATCCTGAATAACAGACCACATCATCGAGGTCGTCCTCGTTCAGCTCCCCATTCGCTTGCACGCCTCTCATGAGCGCTCTTAACACCGTCGACACATGACTAGGGGAAAAGGTCATGCATGGATATCCAAGACGAGCGAGCACAATATGAACGACCCACTTGGAGATCGCATGCGAGTCGTCCTTTTCGACAAACATTTGTATCGCATCCGACATGCCCACCTCGCCCAGCAGCTGTAGCTCCTGCGCCGCCAAGTACTCCTTGACGAGCGTGTGTACCCGAACCTTGGACAGCTTTTCGGAAATAGACAACTCGGGATCGTCGATGCTCAGCTCGGGCACGTCCGCCGTAACTTTGGTGGACCGGGTCGTCTTTTTGGCGCGATGAAAGACCAGAACGTCGCGTGGGTTGGCGATCTGACCATGGAATTCTTGACCGAAACGGATTGGGTTGGACATTTCGCTGACGCCTGTCGTGTCGACCTAAAAGAAATGTGTGCTGGAGAATGGTTACACTGAAGGGGGTATAAGGGTACCTTGAGTCGAACGAGCGGTAACATGCGCGGGAGCTCTTCCTCGCCATTCTCGACGGCCTGCTTGTTTCGGTCGTCCCAGAGCCGATTGGCCTGGTCGATCAGCGCATTCACCTGGCATGTTTGATTTTCAATCAGAATGTGTCACCCGCGATCAAAGCAAAAAATGGGTTCACTCGAGATTTTAAAAACTTTGATACAGCAATCTGATCATTCATATCAAACCCCTCCTCTTCTGCAGCCTCGCTGAGGATGACATCTTCCAGCACAAACGGTCGGACCGTCCGCAAAGGGAGAGGTTTCAGCTGGAACTCTTTCCCCGCAATTTCCAGCAATGCAACGTGTCTGTGTATGGCGACGTGATGAATATGTACGCAGCCTCGAGGGGGAGCGCCATGACTCACTTCTCGATCGACTCGCCGTCCGCGAGGGACGTGGCGACCGATGATCCGGGTTGCGTGATGAAATAGTTTTTCCCGGCAACAGACTCGGGTACGATGCGACAGTCGTGCTCGTGACCCCAGACGACGAGGTCCACGCTATCGTCAAACATACCTTCGGGGACTGACTCCTGGGGGCCATGTCGCACACTGCCAATCATAGAGGATAGCAAAAAGTGGGTGTTAACAAGACAACCAAGGTGAATGTGAACGTTGCCATACCGATTCTGGTGAAGGAGTAGTATGTTGAACCACTCGTTCTTGTTTCGGGGCATGTACATCCGGACGCGGTTGCTCCGAAGCTCGAAATGCATCCGTTGGTCCTTGACGTTGCCCACGCCATACAACCCAAGGAAGGTGGTGCCCTTGCGGAGGAGAACTGGTCGAACGGCGATGCCAGTCTGTTGTGCGTCCGCGTTTGAGACGGGTAGGTCGTACTTGCCCATGTAATTCAGGAGGCCGGACACAGAGAGGACGTCCAGCGCACACAATGCACCCTCCTAGCAGACGCTTTGTTTAAGCGACATAAAGTACATCCGGAAGAATACTATACTTGCCGGGCCGGCACCTTGTGGGTCATCGTGATTGCCGTGGATTGAGAATACGGGAATGCCGACGTTTAAATTAGGATCCTCGTAGTTGATTGCCGGGAAGCTAGGCATACATGAGAGGGTAAGCGTTAGGGACTGCTTTGTAGCGTACTTGAAACCTTCCGCTCTCCCCTCGTTGGGATCACTCAAGAGTTCGACTTGGACAGGCTTGCTATTGAGTGTGTACTCACGTAGGAGAGCAATCACTTGATAGAGACAGTCTCTGGATGGTCTATTCTCGTGGAACAAGTCTCCAGCGAGGAGAATGAAGTCAACCTGAAATGTTTTTGTCAGCAGCGAGCAGCAAAGAAGACCGCACTCACGTCATGCTTGACCGCCAGCTGCAGAATCTCCTTGAACGTGTTGATGGAATCTTGGCCACGAATGGGATCTCGCTCGAGGTAGCCAATGTGGTTATCCGTCGCGAGAAGTATTTTGATGGTACTTTCCGGGACTTAGATATGTCCAACGTTTAAGGCTGGAGCCAGAAAGGGGTGAAATCGAGAGCACTTGCCAATGTTTTGGATAGTGGGCGGTGACACCGAATCCCTGCCATGATATGACATGGCTAAACGCTCCTGGTGAAATTTGACAGAATTAGCGATGTATAATGGTGGTCGGTGACGGTGACTCCAATAAATGGAACACGCGACGCGCTGGCGCTTCTTGAAACGCCCAGGTCTCACGTGAGCGACTAAGACGCAAACAGGTTGCACAGTGCATTTGTTGCTCTTTTCCAACAGCTCACATTCTCGACGGTCTCTTGCACGGCGACTAAAACTAGATTCAAGGGATTCAGTCTCAAGGTCTGCTCGACTCGGAATATTCTCGACATAACCTCTCCATCTTCGCCCCCGAGCTGCGCACACGTGTCGGAGGATGTCTCTACAAAATGGTGCCCGCACGCAGCAGCAGAACAACCGCCTGCTTGTGGTATGTCATGCAAGGCGCATGGTGCTCGTATGGGACTGAAAGAGACTTCAGATGGGGACGGTGTTGTTCTATCTCGTAGCGGCTTTGGCGGTATGTGACAATGTCTCCGTATAATATGCAAGCTCATAACAGTCCGCCAGATGGTTATGGCGTACGCTGATTTTTTAATCCTCGCCCTGATACAGACTGACGTACCTTAGGAATAAATGGGTGCTGCAGTCGACCGCCGCTCCCCTCTTCTTCCTCTTCACACAGCTCCTGATTGCTATTGTCCTTTTCCTCGTTTCACACGCGGCCAAACTTATCCAGGTGCCTCTGTACGTTGATGCACAGCTCATAAAGGGACTTGGACCTATGGTCGCACTCAACGTCATCGGGTTGAGGTAGGCGCGTCCCTTCGCTGTGCATGTATTTACCCATTCAACTCGTTGCAGCTTCAGCAATTACACGCTCAAATACGTCGACGCTTCGTTCTACCAGGTCGCCCGCGGACTGTTGCTCCCATTCACCGTTGGCACGTCCTATATCTTTTTACACGCACGGCCGTCCCTCCGGATCCTTTTATCATGCTCGGTTGTTACCCTTGGCTTCTTCGTTGGCATTTTCCTGGACTCCACTCCAATAGCACTGCTTGGTATTGGATTTGGGGTCGCAAGCTCTGCAATAACCGCTGTACACTCGGTTGTGATCAAAAAAAGCCTTGATGTCGTCAAAGGCAGCGCCATGCACCTTTCCTGGTACACAAACTTACTAAGTGCAATACTCATCATTCCCCTTATTGTCCTCGCAGGGGAAGTACCCGCTATCACGGAGCTTCTCTTTGGAGGCGGGAGTGTTTCCGCTCCTGGTGAGCTTTCACAGGAACTGCACACGTTTATCTGGGGATCGGTTATTACCGTAAGTACCTAATCTCCGTCTGACACGATCACTGATAAAGATGGTCATTGCAGGGTGTTATTGGGTTCTTGATGAGCCTTGCTAGTCTACTTTCGATCAAGGTGACGTCCCCCATCACGCACATGGTCTCCTCCGCTGTCCGTGGCGTTGCTTCGTCGCTGTTGGGCATGTCGCTATTTGGTGACGTGATATCCACGCAAGTGTTCTAACCGACGCAGTGGCGCGCTCTAGAGCTAACCTGGTTAATTTAAGCGGACGCGCGTCTTCGATTGCGATCATCCTTGGAGGATCTATTTGGTACACATGGGTGAAACACGTTGAGTCGCAGTCGCCCAAGTCGGGCGAGAGGGACGGCAATAAGTACGAACGAGTACCACTGGAAGACGTCGAGGCAGGAAAAGTGAACATGAGTCAAAAACCAGAGTAGATGGACGAACAGACGTTGCACTCATACCCTATGTTTTCCTGGCTTTCTCGATATCGTACATCCACCAAGACTTTAGAGAGGTGATTAAAGACATTCCACATGTGCAAGGCAGCGATTACATTGTTCTGTGTAGTTTGATTGTCTGTAGAAGACAAGATCGCGTTTGTTGTGGAACCGGGTGGAACTGAGCAAACAAAGTGTGGACTGTGGAGTGCATGTCATCATCGGTCCATGACATTCTTATCCCCCAATTCCCATCTTCAGTCCTCCTACCGCTGTCTGCGACTCGCTAGCTCCACACGCTTCAAGCGCACGTAACTCCATACCTGGACTCGATATCTCCCATCATCATTATGTTTGGGTGTTGTGTCGCCAGCAGACTTCTCCAGACCAATCTGCAGCAAGTGGACGAGACGCACGCCATGTTTGAGATTCCTGCTGCCGAGAAGGTCAATCACGTCTGCGTCTTTCTGTTGGGCACAGGTGAACATCTCTACATCTTCATCTGCCAGACATTGTGATGAACTTTCGCATGCAGTGCCATTCCCCGAGGGCTACGGCGCTACGGTGCACTTCTTCTGGCCAGGGAAAGGGACCCAAGTGTTAGGCATGTACGTCCCCCCTCCCCCCCTAAACCCTGTCGTCAACACGTCGCTAATCCGGCACTATTTCCCCCGTTTCCGAATACCGAAAATAGGCTCTCGAATGAAAAACCCTCCGCGATATTCCGCCTCCGTTCCACCTTTTCGTCCGCGTCGAACCCGCCATCGGGTATGAGCACGCCATCGGCGTTCGCCTCGGCCACGTCGCGCACGACTGCCATCCTTGGGTTCGCGGTCGAGCCCCTCGAAGCAATCGCTGCGCAAATGGCCGTGCTTCCCGCGACGACGATCAATGCGGCGCTGAATGCGGCGGACGCCAGGGTAGGAATGGGGGGTGGCGTACCGTCTACGATGACCAAGCCGGTCGATCCGAGTGTGCTGGCCGAGCGTATCGCGAGGCATTTGCTGAATTACGTGTCGGGGTTCGTACCTGCCGGGATGGGGCCAGAGAGTATGGTGCCGATGGGCGTCATTGCGAAGTGGTACGAGAGCTTTATGAGCAAGGTGAAAGCTGCGGGGACGGGTTTTTTGGAGAGGGAGGAGTAGCAACGTCACTGGCGCGGCGCGTGTACGAATGGGTGGTGGATCTGGTCTCTTTGCTGTTATGCCGGAATGCACTATGGTTATTAGCAAATGCTAGCGGACAAACCCGAGCTTTGTAGTACGACTCTTGTCTTTCCCGTCGCGAATCGCGTCTCTTCATTCGCCGAATGACTCGAGCTACGGAGTCAACTGAGAACGTCACGGTGATCATGCTTTTTCTGTTATACATGCTGTCATGTTTCTGTGGCTGACGCTTTTTGCTCTTTCCGACAAGACGGGGCCACTATGATATCACTGTTTCCTCGTCCTTTGTATAGTCTACTAATATGGCTCTTAAAGAGCGATCAAAACTTGCGTCTTGCGCCGCTTTCGCACTCCCAGAGGCCGTACAGCCCAGTGTCAGTGGACGTTCAACGTTCAGCACTCAAAACGTCATATTCAATCTATGGCAGACTCTAACAAGCTGCTCGTCCAACAGTTCAAGATGACAAGGTTCCGACTCGGAGTGTGGCTGCAGGGTAGTAAAAGGTGGGGTATCTCATAAAGTTGAAAACCTGGCTGAGAATCTGAGATTACACAGCAGGTGCCACTATCCAATACCGAAGCTACTCTCTCCTGATACATTCCTTGGTAGGGATCCTCGGTTTCATTGTCCGAGGTTCGTGACCATCACCCATCAAGTCACCTTTCCGAAATGGAGCTGGCGTCAGACAGGAAGTAGTCGGTGAGCTTTTGCTATGACTTGTGAAACCAGCCACCGTACAAATGTCATGGCGTCTTACGCGCAGCCATTAACAGGCGGTTTCTGTGAAATCTTGACTTGAGTGATCAATCATCCTCACTCATTGGATCTAACTATGGATGCGCAAATAGCGATGTGGATTCAAACGCTTGGCGCGCTGCTGTAACCACCACAGCAAATCCCTTGTTGGGCTCCTGGCATCCCTCCAAGACCACATTTTAGCCTAACCATATTACTGAGTGGAAGTTTAGTCAGATTACTGGCTTTGCACAGCTTGCGCCGTATGGTGATCTCTTGGGTTTCAGCTTCAGCCTTATCATCCTCGATCGCGTCTCATAACAAGGCAGACTGTCATCCGTATTCTTCTGGATTATAGGGCCGACCGGATATGCTTGGTTGCTGGAGGTGGTACATCTCCTTGACACTCAGAAGCTCTATTTCTGAAGAGGAGTACACGGTAAAAGTTGCATACGAACCTTCGATCCTGGATTACAGGCGACTCCCATTGTTCCAACTAGTCATCAGGAAGCGATTGATGTCAATATATTCAATACAGTGGCAAGTTTTTGGTTATCTATACTCTGCATCATTCCAAAATCACGCCAGATTGTTAAACGAGGGAAACAGAGTTGCGTCCAGCCTGGACGACATGAAATTCCCTTTATCGGTGTTCGAGGCGTCACATGATGCGGGGATGTCTGAGATACAAGCTTTGGGGGGGATTGGAAGCTAGCCGGCGTCATGAACTTGGACTACCCTGCAACGAGCGGTTTACGGTTTTGCGAGGAATGAGGCCCAGTCGCACTTCGGCACCATCCCGATGACATCAGATTTAGGGTACTCCACCGAGTTCCATCCACATGTGGCGAACTTCACGTGGTCCATTCCCGTGAGCATAAATTATCGCATTCGTGGTCTTTCACCAACAATTGACTGGTAGCCGATTGAAGACTCCCAATGTTATGCTCATATCGGTGTTTGAGCTTCGCGTTACAATTCCACGTTTATTATGCCGGTCTATCTGCCCAAGAGTGTTTGACGTGGGGGTATGTGCACACAGCTACGATACAACGAAACGAGAACAAAGAAAAGATTTTGAACCGCGGAACTATCTCCGGATATGCTCAGGGTGGCACTTCGTTCTCGTCGACCGCGGTCACCGACGATTATTTTGAAATCGAAATTGCTCGGTTAGGCGGGTACTGCCCAACTGAAATCGGGAGGCTCCCCTGGGTATTGGGAGCAGGGATCCCCTATCGGTGTATGTCGTTCTCTATATATGTTTGCAAACCCCAAAGTTCACTCGTCACAAATGAATGATCTCTTGGACGGAGTGGCAGACAACGAAAAGCGGTGTACTTCTATCACGACTCTCAAGGCGCTCACTTTACGAGTGCAGGAGTCTTGCCTGAACGGATGCCATAGAATCAAAGGGATGTCCGATCGTCTCGATTCCCTGATCCGGCTAGTCTCCACACGAAGCGAGGTGCCCGACGCACATACGCGTTTGCTGGGCGTACCATCGAGCCTTCTACAACGTGCCCGAGACTGCAACAGGCGGGTCAATCATGGTGGCACGTGGAAATCTGCGCGATCGCCCTTGAACCTGGTTGGTGAAACTACTTCAGGGAAGGTCGACACTGCCCATTTCTCCTGATAAGTCGGACATAACACCCCGTGGAGGAAGTCTTTAAGCGGTCTGCCTTTATTAGAGTCTCCTTGAACCTCGGAGCGTGCGGTGCACGAAATAATGGTAACACGTGCTCGGCGCGCCAAGACGGAACTCGCGTCGCCATCCGACCTCAGTACCTTAAGGAGGTGGTTCAAATGGTACTCTAATGTCCATGGAGAAGGACATTCACTGATGCGGATATGCTTTCTAGGCTGTCTGCCGCCGTTATCGACCTAATTACATCTCTATGCATTCTGTATATGTTCTGGGAGGCATAACACCAACCAGATAGAACAGCTGTTTGTCTGACAGGAATCTCTCTGGGTAAGCAAATTGGAACTTAGTATCTGTTGATCCTTCCTTGTCTGAAAGAACCACAAAAGGAAGAGTGGGTTCATGCGGACTCAATAAGACGATGAATGCGTTACGTGATGACAAGAATGCAAACACCAAGGTTGACTACCACCACTGCAAAGTAGCTTCAAGAATCAACAACAAGACTAAGAGTTGTGGAAGTGACAGTCCAAAGTACCACTAGCAGCTTGTCAGCTCCTAAGGTCATTTTTGTGAGTGGATAGTTGCGAGGAGGGATAGTTATAATTGAGACTGAGATTCAATCTTCTCTTGTCACAAGTGATCGATCCGTGATACACCGATCCTTCCGTTGCCGAACCTTGCCTTTTCCATCGCGCAGCCGGTGCTAAATGCCAAGTTTACAGTACGTCACCCTTTTTATGGCTGTGGTCCGGTGACTTTCAGATCTCGCATTCTCGCATTCTCGGACATTGTCGTTTATCGTACACATTGCACAGCCAAACATAGGCGACCGCACTCGAAACAACACATCCAACGATGTACTTTTGGTTCCGCGGACAGAACAACCCTAAGGTTCGAATCGCCGGGGCCCGGTCACATCGTTCACGTTCAATCTGCGAACTCACCCCCGATTCGTGATGGCATCATTACTCGGTAGTCACCGTATATAATGAACTACAACACATGCATTTCGTTTCATCACCATTCCTCTCTGTTCCTATCGTGAACCCACCTTTTCCAGACATCTCCACCGCTCGATAACCATTGGCAACACCAGCTGAACCGATATGCCCGGTAAAATTCGTGCCAACTTTACTATCGCCCGATGGCTCCCCAAGGATCCCGATATCATACGCGGCCGTCAAGGCGACTGGCTTGGCCAGCTCGTCGACACGGGTGTCTGCACCCGAGCAGGCAGCGTTGACGAGAGGCAGCTTTCTCTTGTCATCCTCGAGTTCAAGAAATTGATCGAAGAGGACGCAGAGCTTTACAAAGACTTCCATGAGATGTTTCACCAGGTTCTTCCCAACCCGAACTCTGATCAACTTTCGGTAAGCGACCACGGTGGCCATCGGTTGTATTTGCTCCATTGACACCAGTTCTTTTTTTTTCTCGTTAGATCACAAACTACATGCAGCTGCTCGCCGTTCTAGATAAGACCATTACCCTGGCGCCAACCTACTGCTATACTAGCCCTCTCGTGAGCGGCGTTCCGATGTACGGCGTACTTGCTCCTTTCTGCAATACTCCGGCTGGTTACCGGGCGTTCACCAATCCCAAAGTGAATGCAATCTTCCATAAAATCTTTGACGAGTGGACAAGATTCCTCGTCTCACCCGCATCACGCCACGTCTTAGTACGTTCAGAAGGTGGCTGGTTCAGCCCCGACGCGTTAAAGGTCCAGAGCAAGCGTCTTGGTATACCCTTTGCACAGGCGTTTGTGTGCTATCCGGATCGGCCCTACATGGGTTTCACGTCCTGGGACGATTTCTTCGGCAGACGTTTTAGAGAGGGCGTCCGCCCCACCTTTTTACCAGATCACCCACAATTTATCAACACCGCCTGCGAAGCAATCACGTACCGAATCGCCACCAACATACGGGCGACAGACGAGTTCTGGCTGAAGGAGATGCCCTATTCGCTCAACCATATCCTCAACTTTGACCCACTCACGTCTCATTTTGTCGGTGGAACCATCTTTCAGGCGATGCTCAGCTCGCTCGACTATCATCGGTGGCATAGTCCCATCGATGGACGTGTTGTTAAGACGTACATCGTGCCGGGCACGTACTACGCCGCGCGTCTAGACGACGATCCAGATCCGGACGTAGTCTCTCGCTCTCAAGCATTTGTCACTGCCATGTCAACGCGCGCACTGATCTTCATCGAGTCAGACAACCCGGACATCGGCTTGATGTGTTTCGTAGGGGTTGGCCTTGGGGAGATTTCGACGACCAAAGTGGAAGTGCGGGAGGGAGATCGGATAAAGAAGGGGGACGAAATCGGATCGTTCCATTTTGGTGGATCGACGTATCTGCTGATCTTCCGACCTGAGACCAAGTTGACGCTGCTACCTGGACCCAAGAATCCGAGAGAGGCAAGAAGGGTTGGCACGTTGTTGTTCCATGTGGATCACGATCGGCTCGCCCTTGAAGGCGACGATCGGAGTTATAGGACCTCAGGGGGGATTGAATACGGGGACGCTCACGATAGGACTCTATGACATTTGCCGAGCGCTCGATGATATCGCTTGTATTTATTTACATTAATATGCTAATCTACCCACGTACACGACTGAGCCATGTTCTCGGTATTGTGTCCATGCCACGTACCTGTAGCATCAAAGGCGCAAAGGAAATGTCTCATGCACAAATCTGCGCACACCCTCAAGGCTTGCGCCCCGAAAGAAGTGAGACTGGACCTCGACTCCAATATCATCTCAGAGTATGATAACTTAGAAGAGTGATTAGCATTATTATTTAGCATATGGAACACTGTAACCCCTGAAGCACTGAATAGTACAATGGAGGTCTAGGCACTAACTCAAAAACAGATTCCGTCCGCGACGTCGGGCGTTATAGCGACATATCTTCCGCAGTTGCATATGCTTTGTTGAGCTAACGACCGAATCAACTTCTCCGGATATCCCATGATAACCAGCCGGAGGCGCAGATTTGGCCAACTAGTAGGGTCAGAAAAGATGTACTCGCGTCGTTCTGCAACACTACACAATAAATTACCGAAGATCAATGGTACGGGCCCGTGGAACTCAGTGTTGACCACCTTCAACTCTTTCCCTCCCGAGGCTACATCGTTGCACGCCAGGCAGAAGGACCTGACAGCGCTGCCTGTTATCCCTGACATTGGGTCGGTCAACGATTACAAAATCCAGGATCTGTGTCCCCTCGTGGAAAGTACCGTACCATTTTTGACGAAAATTTAATTCGTCATTTGCCTGAGTGACGCGTTACGCGAACCAAAATTTTCGTCATTTCGTCATTTCGTCATTCATAGACTGACTCAAGTGGCACCCAATTAAAACTCTAAACAAATCAAATACCGGTATTGGCACTCCCCAGAAAATTTCGTCAATCGGGCCTGTGACGTGAAATTGCGTCACGTCAAACGTCCATATGATGTGTGACGGACCGTCACGGTCACTGTCCGGAAACTGTGGGAAAGTCGGTGAACTTTGCCACAGTTCATCCGGACGTGACTTTCAGCGGTTCCATGGTCCATAGTAGATAATCATCTCATGTAGTCTTATCATACAGTTAACCACCTACAGCGCCTCATCGCAATGTGTGTGTATGTATTTAATAAATGAATTTGGCATTTAAATCAACCCACTACCACACTCACTGCAAGAGTTGTCTGAGTAGTTGTCCGAGTTTCAGCAATGGCCAGTCGAACTTCAGGCAAGAGACGTTCAAACAGAGGATGGTGGTGGGATCACTTTACCGAATACTCCGGATAAAGAACATGTTTGAGACAGTGCTGTCAAAACCAGCTTAAGCGCCAGTATGCCAATGTTGTCGAGCAGGCAGAAGATCTCATGTACGGTAATACCTATTCTCTATCAGCCGATAGGCATTGATTATGTAACTTCCAGCTCGGACTTCTGGTACTGCATGCAGTCAGTTCACCTGCGTTTGTGGGAAAGTTCATAAGTGAACATTTAGTAACTCTTGTGAATGTTCACTGACCCACAGAACACTCTGACAGACGAATCGATTGAAATAGTACAGTATCAGGCAGACGCCGCCTTCAGCAGAACTGCAATTTCAAGATTAGTGTATGGCGTCAAAAAGACGATCCCAGAAACTGGCGAATCCGATACTGGCATCACCTCCCTTGTGCTGTCTCAAACGTTCTTACTTGCAAAGTACAGTGACTTGCACCTGCAAAGAATCATTAATCATTTGTGGCGGGCACCAAGTAGGTCGGCGCGGAATTTTGCGATATCGAAATTGCCTAATTTGGTACTTAGCTTTCGTTGAAACCATGGCTTAACATCGGAACCAAAAAAGAGGGAAATGCATGATGTTCTGCAGAAATGGAATGTGTAAAATGTCTATGTAGATGTGAGATGTGTGAAGTTGCAAGATGCATTCACCACTGGTTCACCGGCCCCGATGGTGGGTCTGGACTTAGTTGGACGTTCGAACTGTATTACCTAAGCCTTTCCATGTCGTCTTGCGCACTGTTCGGACGTCTCTCCGGCTGGCAGAAAGCCTCTGCGCCCAACTTAAGGCATGTCCTGGACTCGCACTCTGGTCGGTACTACTCTACCAATTCCAACTTTGTGCGCATCGTCGAAGTTGGCCCGCGTGATGGCCTTCAGAATGAACCACGACCGATCCCTCCCCCCATTAAAGCAGAACTGATAAATCGCCTCGGGCAGACTGGATTGAAAACCATTGAAGTGGGCAGTTTCGTCAGTCCCAAATGGGTACCCCAGGTCTGTCACTTCTACTCTTTGTTACCCATATCTCGTCCTCATTCTGGGGCGTGTATGACAATAGATGGCAGGCACCGCAGAGGTGCTCTCTCTCATCGATCCCATTCCAAACGTCGAATTCTCTGTGCTCGTCCCAAATGGAAAAGGCCTCGACCAAGTGTTGAGCGTCCTCGCTGCTTCAACCTTCCCTAACTCCGCCGCGCAGCCTCCACCGCCGGTTACAGAAGTAGCGATATTCACCGCCGCTACGGACGGGTTTTCTCAGGCAAATACAAATGCCACGGTATCCGAGTCCTTGGCGCGCCTTGAGCCCGTAGCCCGCGCTGCTCGCGCCAAGGGGTTGCGAGTGCGCGGATATGTGTCAGTCATCGTTACATGTCCATACTCTGGTCGCGTGGATCCGCGCAGAGTGCGAGACGTTTCGAGAGAGCTTCTCCAGATGGGCTGTTATGAGGTCAGCCTGGGAGATACAACAGGCACAGGCACGCCAGCCAGTGTGCGCGCAGTGCTGGAAGAAGTCTGCAAGGAAATCGACGCAAGCAAACTTGCCGGACACGTGAGTGCCTATTATCTGTATCGGCATTGACCATGCGTTTACCTCGTTTCGGGTAGTTCCATGACACGAATGGGACCGCTCTCGCCAACATATTTACCGCCCTTGACGTGGGCTTGCGCTCGTTTGATGCATCGGTCGGCGGACTTGGCGGGTGTCCTTATTCCCCTGGGGCTACCGGGAACGTCGCCACGGAGGACGTCGTGTACGCCCTCACAGGAGAATCTTTTCATAGTGACAGCAGTGAGCCTTACTCTAGTCAGCCCATCTACTCCTTGCCACCGCTCCGGCTAACTTTCCTTCTTGTTTCCCAGCAACTTCTCCGCTTAATCAGGGTTCGAAATGGGACGTTGGCCTAATATCTCTCCCGTTACTTGCAGAAACAGGCGCTTGGATTTCTGATATCCTCGGGAGGGAGAGCACAAGTCGGGCGGGACGTGCTTACCTCGCTCGCAAACGCCGGGAACGGCATTTGGCCGAAAAGGCGCAAGCACAGGCGAAGCTTTGAGTTTGGACACATTGACGAGAGCGCACAGTACCGTTGGTGGAGGGGCCGGGCAGCTAGTCGGTAAATGTGTAATTTTTAATTTTTACCCTTGTGATTGAAGAGCGGTTACCGCATTCTTCGGCGTTTATACGTGGAACTGGGACTGATCAAATGCGACTAGTGGCATAGTATGCTCCACGTCGATGTTGATATGAGGGTGCACCGGATGGTTTATTCCAGGACCATTCTTTGATTTAAAATAACTCGAGCTCAAAGCCTTCAATCGTTAGAATACCATTCGTCCATTGACGGTCGGACACAAGCTGGGGTAGAAGGTTAGTGAACGCGGCGTTGGGTTATCATCTTCCGCAAACAAGATTTCTTGCCAACGCTAAGTGCAGTACTTGTACAAGACATCATTCACGTTCTCGGCCAATTCAAGAAATCCTATCCAAGCACACCATGATCATACAAGCTGCCAAGCGCACGCAAATCCTACAGCTGGGTCGCATCGTACATTTCAATCCTTCTAAGCACCGCCATTCCCTTCCACCGATCTTCCTTAGCCGACGAGGGGATCGTTATCCACATGGAACAACGAGCCCACCTTGCGTGCTTCCTCCAAGTCCTCAGGACCGGGAAACGACGTCAACTTAGTCTCGGGACGGAATACTGACAGATGCGTCGACCCGCCGAAGTGGAACGCCCCGAGCTCGTCACCCTTCTTGATGCGATCCCCTTCCCTCACACCCTCCTGGTCGTCGAATTCTCTCCCGACCCTGACGAAACACATGAACCTAACCTGATGTTTGGGTTGTCCGACTTGATGATGGTTAGAGTCCGTGTTGAAAGGGTGGTTACAAAGGCTTGCAAGCGGGGGTCTGAGTCGTCGTCTAGACGCGCAACGTAGTGCGTACCTGGCACAATTTATGTCCTAACCACATGTCCGTCGATGGGACTGTGCCACCTGTGATACTCCAGCGAGCTAAGCATGGCCTGGAAGACCGTCCAGCTGAAACGCGAGTCGGTCGTAGTTGAGGATGTGGTTGAGCGAATAGGGTACGGTATATCTTTGAGCAAGAACTCGTCCATCGCTTCAACGCCGGGGGACTCGGTTTGTAATTTCCTCGCAGGCGGCGTTGATGAATTTGGACCAATCTGACAAATAGGTGAAACGGACAACTTTGAAGTGTCGGACGAAGAAGTCGTCTCAGGACGTGAAGTCCACGTGAGGTTGATCCGGATAGCACACCCACGCCTGCGTAAAGGGAATCCCAAGGTCCGTCCTGTACCTGCAGCTCACCGGAACTAAACCCACTGCCCTCTTCAGAGACGGAGACGTCACGTGACGCCGGGGAGACAAGAAAGTTCAAGGAACTGGTCCACTCATCAAATATCTTGTGGAAGATTGCATTCACTTTGGGATTAGTGAATACGCGGTAGCCAGCAGGAGTGCTGTGGAAAGGAGCAAGCACGCTATACATGGGGATGCCGCTCACGAGAGGGCTAGTGAAGCTGTAGGTCGGTGCCATGTGACGGACCATGGTCCAATCAAGAACAGCGAGTAAGCTGCTTGTAATTCGTGACCTCAGCACAACGAAGAAAGAAGCATTAGCGAGGTGAAGAAAATCGGTGATTGCCCACCCTGGCTGCTTGCCAAGTGCTGTCAGGGTTTGGGTGAGGGGGAACCTGATGGAAAATATCGTGGAAGTCTCTAAATATATCGTTGTTCTCCTCAACCAGCTTCTTGGACTCGATAGTGATAATAAGAAAACTGTTTCTCGCCAACCTCGCCTGTTCGCATGCAGACACCTTCCTTGACGAGGTAAGCGAGCAAGTTATCGTGATAATTTCCAATGACAGTAATCCTTGGGAAGTCAATCTTGTGACAGTGTCTTGGTGTTTTATATCAAAGCCTAAA
>JBBPLJ010000279.1:0-20838 GCA_038089715.1 Veloporphyrellus conicus
GCTGATCATTTTGAGGAGAATAGGCGCAGTGGCACCGTACTAATGAGGATAGCTGGGGTCCTAGACTCTTGGCCCATACTCACTTGTCCAAGATGAAGAAGGGATAGTACACATTTGAGTTTCATTTATGCCGCGGGATTATAGATTCAGCCAATCAGAGGCCTCCAGCTACCTCCGTAAACATAAGAAACTGTGGCGGCCGTTTACTTCATTTTGCCTATCCTGCTGATGCATTTACGTGACTTGGACTTCGGGAATTCATTCTCAGACCTTCTAGGCTCTAGCTGATCAGGTACATGTTGGTTTGTAAAAATTATGCAACCAACATTTTTTTTAGCAGTTATGGGGCCGATGTGTCGATTATGCTCTGCAATAGTGCCAGATTCTAAGAAATGTACATACAGTCAACTCCCTCTTAACACATACCCCAGATAACTCTCCTTGACCGCTTTTTTGGATTTCCCAAGACAGTTCGCAGGTATTCTACCTGCATAACCTATGACCCATAAGTTTAGTCCAAATAAGAAAACATTATTATATAATTATTGCTTTCCCAACAATCTTATGCAGAAAGTTGAACCTAATACAGCAACTTACCAACTCCTTCATCAATATGAAACCCATACCTGTACATAGTGAGGTGCTTTAAGCAATGCTGTTGTTGCGGAGATATACAAAGTACTTGGATAAACCCACCACCTGCAACTTGAAGTTGGAGGTAAATTTAGGTTCGTTTGTGCAGGACACCAAATTACATAACTAATTATTTTACTTTGAAAGACTCAGTAGTTTTGCGTTACTTATCACCCGACTTGATTGGACAAGTGCGTAATTTTTTTTTGGTCAATTGAAGCTGACCTCTCAAATAGCCCATACTCCCCTTGACCCATACCCCCATGGACAATTCCGAGGGGTATGGGTTAAGATGCCCGAGGGAGTCGACCGTAATCGACACATAGGCTCCATAATCATTTAAAAAAAAAAAGTCGGTTGTATAATTTTTACAAACCGACGTGTACCCGATTAGCTAGAAGGTCCGAGAAAGAATTTCCAGAGTCCAAGTCACGTAAACGGCACTGCGGGCCCGCCACCTGGGCGTAAAAAATATCCACTCAATAAAATAAAAATTTGTTCCAAGAGAATGCCAAGCATGACATCCGGCAGAGATATTTTGGGATGGCTGCTTTGCGTATAGCCCACCAGTGGAGCCGGTGTGCCCGTGTTAATTGCCAGGGACCATGCTCTTACAATATAAGGTAGGCTTCATACAGATCCAGTAAACCTCAGGGACCTGTGACCAATATGTGACACGGGGACGAAGAACACTTTACGACATACCAGCCGGAGAAATAATCAGGTAAGTGGAAAAGCCACACTAGAAGCAGTGGCGGTAGTGGCGGAGAAATCAACAGCAGCGGCGCACTCGAAAATGAACATAGAGTATAGATATAGAGTATGATACACTGTGCAATTGGGGGAAAAAAAAAAGAAGATCTATCTTACATAAATTCTTACAGCGCTTTTCGTGGCTAGGCTTCGGGAACATCGGCCCCCCTACACCACGGAAACGGGGCACCGCACGACTAAAACGGACACTCATATCAGAATCGGCACATCTGGTATATCATGTGGGCCCTCCGATGTGAACATGTCATAGGAAACATTACACATTGCCCCGCCGCAATTACATCACTATGGCTCCACCTGATAACAATACGGCTGGACATTGACCGCCGACTAGCAAGCAATAACGCTGCGGGCATGTGTAAGAGCATTTTCCCTTGAACCGGAGTTCCTTGGGACCTCTGCCTTAGTGTTTTGTGTAGGACTAGACTTGGCAGTTGCTATACAATAACTACGCTTGTCCAAAAAGCTCGCCGGAAGTATCCGGCCAGGGACCCTGAAAGCACATGGGTGGCGATATGCGTGTCCAACGAGACTCTCACAACATGCCTCGACGCGGTGTCTCAGATGATCTGAAGGCCCACATACATACCTGCTCTACATTTCAATAGCTACAAAGTCCAACAAATATGTTATATTCTTGCCATCAAGAAGTCACTGGTATACAAGGTTGAGTCAGATGACTCATTGAGACCAGGGCCCGGGATTTGGTATGTAAACCATGACGGTTCTAGCTTAAATATGTGCGAATAAAGAATTAATCAGAACGAAGTTCCACACCAATTGAAGAGCATCATATAACCAGTATGTTTCATGACTTCTTGTGAATTCAAGTCTGGCTCCCTTCTCCTTTCTAGAAGTGAGATGTTTCCAATCACTTGAGGCTAAATGAATCTGAACAGCAGGTTGTTCCCATACTTGCGGATAATGAGAAAGCATTGAAGTGTCTCTCTCCGACTGCTGTAAAACTCATGCCCGTCTGAGTCCCAAAACCGATGTCTTAAATGTACGATCTCAGACGATTGGCTCTGAGTACTGCATATGGTAACAGTCGGATCCATTTGAGTACAAATAGGGTCGAGGCCTTGAGGACAATACTGAGGAGAGTATTACTGGGGACATGCCAGCTAGTCAGGACTCGCAAAATAATAGGCTTCTCTCTCGCTGTTTTGTCGCTGTGATTGTCCGTGGATTTGGCAACTTGACCCAACACATGTCAACAAGTTCTCTGATACTTACTGTGCTGTGGGCACTGGTGCGTCGGATTTGGCCATTCAAAGCTTTCCAAGCTAAGATCGATGCCTGGGATTAAGTTGTAGCATAGCAGACCGCCTTGGGCCTTTGGCTTTTGGCCTGATGGGCCAACACAACTACCCGGTCGCCGTCAAATGTGTACACCCTTCATGTTAGATTACCACTCATAGCAGATCACTTAGTTGACGAGGATGGCTGCATCCATATGAGCCGGCAGTAGCAACTTATGGGATCTGAACCAGGTGTCTTATCGGCAAATAGTAGTAATACAATGATGAGCTCCATATGTATATGAACTACTCGTTTGTAGATCCTTACCTTGATATTAATTCCAATGTTTAACTCCATCAATGACTTCTTCCTCCACTGCCTTTTCTTGTCCCTGTTTTAGGTCATTTAGGACATATGTACTGGCCCTTCCCTCCCTCCATTGTTTCATAGTTGGGGCGACAATATCTTCACACCATGGATTGATCCCAGATTCCCAACCCTTTGTAGCAAAGGACTCTCACACATGGGTATCAACTTGGTGTGATCATCTGGCGCAGCAAAATAAAAGACCCCCAGGCGGGTGTACTGCTGCTGGTCGGGTGGAGGCTGCACCACTCTATGAATAGTCCCCTTGTAATACCCCCTGTAAGGAAGTCCAATGCATCCCCGGCATTCACCACCTGTATAAAACACATCATCAGAAGGGTACTCACTACCGCCATGGATTCGGACACTCACCAGTGCATTCTCGACATGTTTGACCCATTTCTACTGGCTGGCTCCACAAGATAGATATAGACCCGAAGTCTGTTCGTCGATTATCAATTATATCCAACTTCCTAACCTCCACCAGCTGAATTTAAGACACACCAGTGTGACCTTTAATCCAGACATTGTTGGTTTTAGCCTCCTCTTCAGTGGAGCATGGATAGCTAGAATGCGGAATGTCGCTCAGTTCAGCAATATAATACTAGATATAAAATACCGACTGTTTCATAAACCCCACTGGTGAGCAAGTAAGCAAAGTAGTATACTGAAAATGGTCTAGGATCTAACGTACCATATACTTCGCCAATAGCATCATAGTTATGAATGTTGACCAAAGCGTCATTGGGTAATTCGAGACTCAATGCAATTAATCTGTGCCAGTTCAGCCACCTAAGCATATGCCTCCCAATGAAATATTCAACAAGCCGCAAGATTGGATGTAGGACTTTCAGATGGTTGAACTTGCAGAACTCGCTGATTTCAGGGAGGAGTGGCTGGAGCCCCTCTGGATGTCCTCATTTCTGACATCACGGTTGACTAAAAGTCGCTAATTGACATAAATAGTCAAAGGGGCGAGTCACACCTACTGTTGTAAGCTTCAGACTGATCATGAACATCATTGTTGATATGCTACATACGCCAAGGTGAGCAGCTTGGCCTCTGGAGTCTGGAGAGCGAGCCAAAGACGAATGACTTACAAAAAAGCGTCGAAGCTTGTATCCTTGGTATGATCTAGTCTGTTTTATAGCACTAGCATATAACTGCTTCTCTTCATTGCTGATGCCTGCAGAGGGTATGTCCGCAATATCGAATATCCTATCCATCTATTGGGTCATTGTCAGATCTGCACAGTAACAAGAAAGCGGCGATTTTACCTCCGACTGGCAATATCCATGACCAACGACGTAGAAGAACCCCTACATCTTGTCTATACCAGATTTGGACAGAGTCTGGACTAGGTAGTGTGATGACCCGTAACATTTCGTGACTGCCGACTTGGCGGTAGGCGATAGTAGTGCAAGTCGTCGGGGCTCATACAGGAGATGAGCCAGCCCTGCGTGTCCAGTCACAATGTCTCGAATATGGTGAGACCCCGGGCGCACCTGGATCCACTTGTCGGCTACACATGGCATCTGACTGGAAAAAGGGTTTGGCATGTTCTTCAGCAACAGCGTCCTCAGGGATCATCACTGGGTTGGCAGGTAACAAATATCGCTCCACACCAGCAAAAGTCTACCCTTCACCGCCACCCAGAAAGGATCTCATGGCAGCCAGAAGCTGCCTTTCTCTTTCTATGGATAGATGCTGTTTACCGTATCTCCGACGCTGTCCATGGCGATTTCTCAACTTCCAGGTTACCCATGAGCGAGCACGGCAAATGCCAAGCACTCTGCAAATCAAGACATTCAGACGGCGAGGTTCCGGTCCAATTATAAGCCATCCAAAGCGGCTGGTTGCCCAGCCTTTGGAAAAAAGCTTGACACGAAGATATCTTCTCCATCCAGAAGCGAGGTGATTTCCGATTGCTTGAGGCTAAAGCGTCTACCAATCAGAGCGGTATATCATTCTCATACTCGTGATCAATGAGGAATTTGCTGATGTGTCTCTCGATGTTTGCTGTGGAATCCTCGCTCGACTAAGCTCTAGCTGATGTCCCCGACGCACGGCATCAGACAACCGATTTAAGTACTTATTGCTACAATGTGGCGATAATAACAACCTTGCCAATTATTAGCATCGCCATCTTTCAATGAACTAGGAACGATACTCACCCTAGAGCCTGCGTTCAATCCCGGCCCACGTTACTTCCCCGCGCTTTGAGCCGAATCCCTTCTGACTCGTCCGCGCTATCCTCCTCGGATTGACTCTGGCCTAGTGCAACATCCGCGAATTCAATCGCAGAAACTGCAGTATGTTGACTGGAAATGGATTGCGACAACCCATCGAATCCGGTGTCTGTTTCCTGCCAGCGACCACGGAGTTCGCGGTAGTATAGCTCTCGCACTCCAATGATGAGCCGAGGCATCATGGTGCAGATAGCTATGTTAGCAAAAAATATCAGGAAGAGGACCGAAGTGCTGTTTATCGTTCCGACGTATTCTATGAAATACATAACGTTGATGAATATGTTCCTAGGATTTCAGCCGAGTAGTTAGCGAAGCAGGTAGTAAACAAAAGTCAGGAGATGAGCACGACGTACGCCAGGAAGTAAAACAGTCCATCCCTCATGAGTAGTTGCATATACCCGTTAGGTCGCCATTGCTTGCCAGTTGCTCTGCACATTTCAACCGACTGCTTCAAGGTTTTGATGACAGCGAGAACCAAGAGCACAGCACAGAAAATAAATCGCGGGAATTCAGCATACAAGGCTAGCAATGTCGAGGCATTATAGCTGAAATTGCAAAAAGAGACGTCGATGTCGACTCGGGTTACTGTAACTGAAGAAGGGACGGGCCGGGCGACATGCCTTCATGTGAGATTGTGGTGACACAGGAAGAAGTTGCTGAGGCACACCTATGACCCGGTTCTGATTCCAGAAGTAGACAGCTTTCAGAACCACTAATACAATCATCTGTATGATGTAAATAAGAAGGAAGGCACGGAGGACTGTTTTTGATCGACTCCACATCGCATGCACCCGCGCGATCATAACCACTGTGGGTTGAAAGGATAATTGGGAAGATGATGGTCAGGAGATGCACCGACTTACAATCAGCAGCAAAGAGAAATATCAGGTACCCCCAGCTCGCCACAAAATACATTATGGTACCTTCAAAATATCCACGTCTCACCCTGATGCTGTGGAAGGAGCAGATTGATGTGCTTACAACTATAGAATGATAATGATCAGTACAATTCACGATGTCCTGAAATTGTATGCGCACGTCTACCAGAACACGGCCATGAATTTAATGGAAGCGTGCAAAAGAAGTAAGAAAACCTGACTCTCTCGGGGCCGGGAATGAATGCACTACCATCTGCGAGCACGTCTAATCAGCTAAACCAACACCAATTTAATTTTGAACATACAGAACGCATTAAGGCTTGAGCGCGCATTCACTGTTAACTTTCATATGTACTCTGATAACCGTGGACATACATACATAGTCATTGAAATACCGAGATAGCGCACCTGCCGAACTGTCAATACACGTGATATAAGATTCTTTAAGGAAGAATACGCACTACGACAAACAGTGTAGAGACCCGAGTCCAGGGTCTGCACTATGGTGCCATCAGGAATCTAAAGCTTGTCAGTTGACGGCTGCTGTTCTCTTACCCAAATATAGTTTATCTTTGAGTACTACCTGTCAGCCCTGGAGAATTATAAGCGAGATATTGTACCTCTCTTGCGAAGGTGAGGACTGCCACAGGAGTGCAATTAAAATACTCATTTCGGTCTAAGAAGGATAAGTGTAGAGGAGACCTCACGATAGTCATAAACGAGAACAGCAACGCTACTAACTGCGATCCCCTGTAAGGTTCACTGATGACTGGAGGCATAAGCAAGCGTACGACATGCATAATTGTTCATCAGGAGAAGCTCCAACACAGACTGGACATCAGAGGACATAGCATGAGCAAGGGAACACACAAAGAGTCGAGAGGTGAGGCGACGAGTGGATGAGGAAACTGGCGATTCCTTTTTGCCGTTATATCCACCAACAACGTTCTAGAAGACTGATTTGGAACTTACAAAGTGATGTGCAATAGTACCCACCGATTATGCAATCAGGAACTCAGGGGTGCATTTTGATGGAAGGCGATGCGAGAGCTGTATTCCACTTTGCAACGAAAGTATTGAATCACGGTTTTACCTCGGATCATGATTATATACTAAAAGAGCTGGAGCTGTGACAAGAGCGATTCTATTACCACGTGGACAAGCACCACCATCGGTCCGTCCACTAGTAAAGATCGAAATGTTCCTTCAACCTGTGTTAACGTTCACGGGCCTAGACCCCTAGCCTGCTGAAGGGCTTCGCCCCACAGATGTCGGAGATCATACCCCGGGCGAAGAACAAGGCTGCAACCTGTCCAGTTTGACTTTGGGCCAACGGTACATACATAATAACGCGACCGATGACGAGAATCAGTACTGCTTTCCACCAAGATCAAGAAGTTTACCGTTGTGTATGGCTGCCAAGTTACTTACTACTAGCGATTCAACATTTACTATCCTTCAATCATGGTCCAACTAATGCCTCGATGCATACTGACTCATTTCTCCTCTAACCAGGATGTACCTCCGTGGCCATTGTTTGTGTGTTCGCCCCCATTCATATCGCCAGAGATACGTGGTGAATGAGCGAAAGCGGAATTAGTCCCGCCATCTGATGGTTTCCAGCATCATCTGACGTCGCATGACTCGCATCAGATCTGGAGTTCCTTGAAAGGATTAAATCCATTACGCGTGAACCAATATTGGAAGAGATAAATTGCTAAGGAAACGTCCATGTTCAACATTTAGATCACTTGGTTGCAGCCTGTTGCAGTAAATGTGGCCATGCTCGAGCTTCTTGTTGTCGATCTGTGTATGGAGTCAATGCCTTGAACAGGTAATGATCAATAGGGACAAGACAGACCGATTAGATGGAATGAATTAAATTAAATGTTCATCTTTGGATGAACGAAATTTTAGCTACTACATAGGCATAACTTAGAGACACGTGACTTTAGTTGAGGGCGCAAGATCCCACGACAACGTTGAGCGGACTCCGAGTTGGGCCTGTGTTCACGAGCGTGATAGTGATCCACTTCTCCTGCCTCTTTGTGCTGATTGATTTGCTTGCTAGGCAGGTAAACGTCGCCCCACCGAATCAACTCAATCGAACCCTGAATATGGCACCAGTTGCCCCTGGGTCAGTGTACACAGGCTGGGATTTATTTTTCTTTTGGTTTTGGGCTGAGCTGCCTATCAAGTCGAAAGCAAGCAACCCGAAGATGATCGTAGTGTGAGCCTTTGACCTCCAATGTCGCTTGATACAGAGCTTTCCAGACTAGAGATCGAATTCTCCGTTGGCGAGGGCTCCGTGGCCGAGTGTGGATGCCAAGTTCAAGAATTGATCCAATTCCTTGTTCTCAAGGTTAGGTTAGACGGCTTGTTGAGACCAGGGCCGAGCACTTGGTTGACCACGACAGTTCTGGCATATGCGGAAATAGTCGAAGGGGGAACTAAGTTCCACACCAGCAGAAGAGCGCCATGTTGTAGTTTCTCCTTCCAAACAGAAGGATGGACGTAACTCTTCCCACAGAAAACTGGCAAGGTGACGTCTATTGTACTGAGAAGCCTATGTCACCCTGCGCTCGCGATATCTACCACAAGCGCTGCTATTCAATGGGACTTGCGTTGGGGACGCCGACTATGAGACGAACTTTCAAGTCCGCGGTATCAATTTGGGTATCTGGAAATATGGAAATACAGGTAACAAATATTGGTTCACGATGACCAAGCTGTCCTTCACCGCTACCCAGCGAAATGATAAGGCGTTCTACCGGTGGAAAATCACGGCAAATGACAAGGTTCAGGCACAAACGTGAGCTACCCTAGGCTAGCCTTTCCAGGATGACACTGGCAAGCTTGACACGACGATCTCTTCTCCTTTTAACAAGTGAAGGGATGTTTGATCGCTTGAGGATAAATCTGATGTGTCTGCGAGTCAAGGGGGCAGAGCATTCTCATGTTCGCTGAGAATGGGCATCGTAATCTCACCTCCGATGGTAATGATATTCGCCCTAGACCTACTTTCAACTTTCGCTGACTGAAGGACGGCTGATATAGGCTACGCACATGTTGGGATCCGTACTTTATACTGGATGATATCTATAAGCTGATGGATGCCATGCGACGACTGAGTCGACGGTAAGTGGTATGGATTACTGCGCAGATGCAACGCGGCCACTGTTCCACTGCGATACATCCGAGTCGATGTCACGAGTCCTTCGAGTGCGCAACTCAAGAGTCACTACATCAGCGCGCGGGTTTCGGAGTGAAAAGACTTGTCATATTAGGACAGGTCATGGTCATGAGCATGGTAAGCTGTTATTCCACTGGGTAAGCGGCTAGACAAGATCAAATTGAAGTTTCCGTCCATTTGGAGTACGGTATTCAAACTCTTTTGGCTGGATGTTTCCGGTAGTAGGTAAAAGTTCCTGTCAGAGTCGCACATCATTGCATTTGGTATCTCCTCGCCTTACAAAATCAACCGCGTCACCAAAGACTTTGTAAAATCAAACTTGGCATACTCCGCTACCACCCGGTTAACCGTATTCACCCGCACCCGCCGCCCATCCGCAAGGCGGACGAGATAGACCGGAAACGGACCCTTGAAGAACTGCAACACTTGCTGTCGCTTCACCTGCATCTCCTCCCGTAGCTTTGTTTCTGAATTTTCTGCCTCCTCTTCGCCATTGACGACGACGAAACCGGCTGCTGTGTTGGAGGAGGCATCAACACGTTAGCGTCCCATACACACACATCTTTGAAGCGCACTTACGTTCAGGACAGTCACAATCAGAGTTCTTGTCGTCAGAGGGCCAGACTTCCTTCCACGCATCCTGAAGAATATACTCGATTAAGTCGAGCAAGACCTGGAACACGTTCTTGGTATGCCGGTCCCACACGCGGCACAAAAAGTACTGCGTCGGGTGACTGGCCAAGCTCGGCGCGTGCGACGCAAAGGTGAGCGTCGTGGGTAACAAGCCCTGGACGTTGAGCCTGAAATGATGGTAACCGTCAACGCCCGACGTGGAGCTGTCGCAGCGTATGACTTGGTGCTCGAACAGAGACACGTTCAACTCCCCGTTGACCAGGGTGTGCCCCGGCGGTGGCGACTTCATGATATTCTGGATCCAGTCCTTGACGGCAATGACAGACGCCTTGACACCGCTCCACGTAGTGCCCAATATCGTGCAGAAGAGCTTGATGATCATTTTGAATGGAGACTCGGTCGGGTTGTCGAATTCAGGCATAGGTATACTGGGTGCGATGAAGCATCTTGGATCGCGCGCGAGGAAAGTGTTGACAGAGGAGCTGCGTCCACACCAATCAAAGAGTGACACGTCGCCCGTGCGTTTCATCAGCTCCTCCTGCAGACGGAAGAAGGCACGGGGCCCTTCCCCGTAGATAGCCGGTAAGCTGACGTCGAAGATACCGAGGAGACAGTACGCCATGTCTTCCACTTTCGTGGTCGTTCTCCTCGCCGCCCAGAGCAACCTGTTCCGAACATCCCTCGTCCCAGGCCTGAAGTCGACTAAATCTTCTATAGGAACACCGGTGGTGCTGTTGAGCGCCCTGTACCACATGTCATTCGCGCGATGATCAACGAGCAGAGCTCTATACTTGAACGAAGAGATGGAAATATGTTCCTCTACTTCGTCCGTGTCATGATCCTCGGCTTCCTCGAGTAAAGTCCACCGTTTGCTGTAAAAGCGAAGACGTTTTGACGCGACCATCTCCTGCAATGTCCAACCCCTACTGACCCAAACCGGTAGCTTGCGATATTTACCCCTGGTTGTGCATTCCTCGGGACTAGGGAAATTACTAGCGAGGTGGGTTTCCAACTGCGGTCTCTCGACTTGAGTGTCCGGTTGCACGGATCGGAGACGGGGAGACGATCTATCTTGAATGCGATCATGTAGGGAAATGTACGAATTAGTCTGCAGAGTTTCCACATAGATATCAGAGGGCGCTGGCGGTGCTGACGGGCGGGAAGGGGGAAGAGGTGTCTTCATCTCGGGATCATGAAACCACTGACTACCACCTGCTTCGTCCAGGACCGGTAGACGGCCGTCCTCGACATCATCAACGTCATCGAGGTAAACGATCGTCAGTTCACTGGAGCGATACCAGAGGAACATGCTGTTGATAGATTCCGATGTCTCGGAATAGTCCTCCTTGTTGATGCAACACGTATCCGACCACGCCCAGCGGAATCCGCATTTCGCCGCCAGGCAGCAGAATTCCTGGAGTTTCTCTACGCCAGTGGGAAGATCGCTGGACCTTTGTTTGGGCATATGAAGCGCCGTTGGAGCGCCCTCCGCTAAATTCTTGTCATGCAAGGAGTAGATGCCATGAGTCGCCTTTCTGACATCCTGAAGGCTGGGTTCTCGATCTCGCCAACGGTGAGAGAACATGGCATACGCCAAGAACTCGGCAACGAAAGCATTAAGATGGTCGAGCTTGGGACGCTCGGTAGGGCAGTGTGGGTCGACTGGGGCAGCAAGCTGTTGCGCTTCCAAGACGACATCTTCGAGTTTTGTGCGATAATCCTTCCTCATTTTGAGAAGTGAGACGATTTCGTAACGTTCGAGGATCAGTCCGGTGTAGGTGTCTGCGAGCCGGAACGGCATGTTCTTCTCGTACCTGGGGATAAGAAAGTCATTGACGTGACTTCGAATATCCGCCGCGAAATCTCGATTGTCTGGCTGTTATCGCAGATGCATAAGTTTTCAGTGGATTAGTCGGCCGGCTGAAGAGGTACGAGGTTTCTCACCTCCATGGCTCGCGCGGATTCGCCACGATTGGTTTTGGGAACAATCACAGAGATGCGTTGACGGATGTACGGAGGGGCAAAGGTCGCGGTATGGGGACGGGAAGCAAACAGATGGGGGTGGCGTCACATGAATGTTGTTTACATAGACTGCAGGAACGCAGGGTTGCAACAGCATACATCCATATTCATTAATCCATCAGCGTTCGAAGCACAGGATCCCGGCTTGAACACATACCCGGTCGGACTCGGAGAAACATTCTTCGCGAAGACGTGAAGCAAAACAGGGAGGTTACGATGCCTTCCAGTCCTAGTAGTTACACCGGCCTTGATGTCCACCAACATGGCGACACGATCGGTGTTCATGCCTCATGTAGCCTGAGTGTGGTATGAATCACTATCAGCACGATCAGTCGGATAAGGTTCACCTCGTGTCGATTACTCGCAGCCTCGTTGTTGCTTGGCGGGATGAGCATGGATCTTGGTGCAACCGTTCAAAAGGGTCTGAAGGATGCAGCGGCGACGGTATCACTACCATAGCTTTGGTGCAATGAAATGAGAAGCTAGACTACTGGCTTGAGGACGAGTCTGGCGAGATGGTCGTCCTCATGTGAACGACGCAAGGTCGACGGAACTTGGAAGCGAACAAGTCACCGAGAATGGTGCCACGGCATGCGTACACCCCGTATTTTTTTCAAGAACGTCCCCCAGTCGCCATGCCAGAGTCTACGCCTTGCGCCTTGATGCGCCTTGAATCGTACCTGATAACTTCCACAATGGTCAATTGCCGGATATCGTTGACAGTTGACTGCGAAGCCTCGTGTGACTCGTGGCCAGGTGGGTCAAGGGTCTGACAACAAAACCTAATTGAAGTTGCCTCTGCACAACCGGCGTGGCCCCTTCCAAGGACGGTATCGAAGTGGACCCACAACTGGAACACCAAGCGCACCAAATCTTGACAAAACCACGGGGCACTGCTGGAAATTGAGAACAGTCTTGACCATTCCGAGGGTTCAAAATACTCCACATTCTATGTGGAGGTGCACGTTGCCCCCCTGCCAAGAAGCAGGCTCTCTGAGACCTGTCTTGAGCAGCTTGAGATTCGTCCTACTAAAGCCGCCTTGGTGCACCCCCTGCCTCCTTGCAAGCACAACATGCACCTCCCCGAGATCGTCCACGACGCCGCACTACCACTGACATGGGTAAGCCCCAACCCCGCACTTTATCGCATTCAACCACCTACATCCACTCCCAGACCCCAACGACAGGTAACAACATCCCTGCGAGTGCAGTTCCGCTCCACGAAGGCCCCAATGGCCAGTTATACATCGCCCGGGGTTTGCTAGCGGTAAATGCATTCATGGCGATCGTGACGCAATGCTAATCTATCGCGCTTCGCAGGGCGAAATGCGTGAGTACTCCCTGCCAGGAACCACTCGAATGGTTCAATGATCGTGATCGTGGTACGTAGACATAGGCACGACGAGTTATTCGTCTAGCGAAGGCGCACGGCTTAGGGACAGGTACGGTCGGAACCACGCTGTATGCCCACTTCTTGCGAGATCACGGATCATGCAAACTTACGTGTCGCCACAGGTCTTCGAGTACGAGGTCCTCACACTCGCCTCCAGCGTGCGCTTCTACCTCGAGCCTGCACAGCCACCCACGCTGGTGGCCGAGACAGCAGAAACAACCCCCGTGCCGACAACGCGAACCCCACACCGAAAACTCGAGCCATTCCCATGGATCGGTGCTGTGTATGACCAGCCTGTGTGAGCTTTCTCTTTCTCTTACTACCAACATGTTCTTGATGTCACTCTTCTCCAACAGACCCGCACCCAGAGAAAGGGAAGGGAAATGGCAGTCAAACGACCCGCCACCATATATGAGCCCAGTAGGCGGTTGGGTCGAGGTGCCAAAAGAAGCACGCCCCGTTGCCCTTAACCAGCGCGAAAGTGTTCAGTTTAAGAACTTGGCGTATGTTTTCGTTGCGAATGGGTTAGGGGGTACATACTCACACAAGGCTTTAGTCAGTCCAAGTGCTTTACCTTGATCGACGACACCCCCTCCGTGAGTTGCAAAACAATAACGCATCTGTTGAGACTCATCCGTTGTGGGTACCTTTTAGATGCAAAACTCATGGTCGCAGACTCGAGCGGCTCTGGCAGGGATGGTCGATATACTGTCTTCGGAGGACAACTGGGATGGAGTAGATGTCAGATTTTTGCAGCATGCGCAAGCGCGTTCCTGTATCAAGGTATGTTGGTCACCTTCTGACTTGCTTGATGAGTTGACATCGGTCCCAGACCAGAGATGAATTCGAGAGCGTCTTCAATTCCGTCACTACGTGGAGAGGTTAGTTCGGGCTCAACTGAAGCCATCGTTGCTTGTGACATTGACATCGTTCAGGCGATAAGGTGATGGCCACGAAGGTGACTCAAGTATTCGAAGAATGTCTTCCATTGGTCCTTGGAGCGTCCGCCCCTCCCAGACCTGTCGTCCTTTTGATTGTCACGGATAGCATCGCGGGTGAGCTATTCCCCCTTCTGTCCAAGGCTGAGATGGCCTGACTAGTGCCACGAACTAGATGACGCTCAGCAGCTTCTCAACGTCATGATCGGCTTTTCTCAGAGGCTCAACGGAAAATGTGTTCCCCCGCACATGTTCCGGATTCACATACTGCAGATGGGCGATGATAGAAAGGCCGTCAAACCGCTCCACGATTTCCGCGATAGGATAACCCAACGGGACCGTGACCGGGTGAGTCGTTTGCCATGGTTTTCCGTTTTGGCGCATTCATTCGTTGACAGCGCATACTCAACGTCGTCAGTTACCACCGAGGAAGAGGGCTGCTTAATGCCCAAAGCATTGTCAAGCTCCTCCTCGGCTCGACGTATGTCTCAGTCGAAGAAGATCCTGATCTCCGTGGGAGACAGTCTCCAAAGGTGGTCGAGGCGCAGTATCAAGAGGTGGAGAGGATTAGAGTGATGGCGAGCAGGTAAAGGTGGTTGGTACCCACCCGACAGTCCTGTGAGATACCACATGGACACCGAGGGACAACTTCTGTGCATGCATTAACTTATGGCGCATCTCCACTGAGGTGAAGCAACATGGACTGGTCATTTTCTATGATGCGCTGCTGGGCTAATACAGCTTACGTTACTGACTGAGCATGTTTCATCGCGGTCATATGCTCGACGAGACAACTTTGCTCGCTGACGTGATGACACGCAGCGCAACCACTGGCAATACCCCGCAATGTCAAGCACGGTATCAGACGAACAGCGATCGGTCAATAACGCTTGCCATTCGATTATCGATAGCCCAAGACCAGCTCTGATATCTTGTCAGCCTTTGAAAGAGAGGCCATACACGCACATGGACTATAGATAAGACTGCACTGCCCGATCCGATTCTTCCCGGGCGCATTGAATGGTGTCTTGTCGGCTGTTCTCTGCTGTGTGCACCCGCTCAGAGCTGGCCGCTTTTGACACAGCTCGCACGCTTTTTCCGCACCTTTCATAACGGAACCTTGCATGGCCTCTTCGTCCGTCGATTCTCTTTTCCCATAGACTAGCCGTTCCTCGGAACTTCTCCATCTTCATCCAACGTTTACCATGGCTCACTTGGCACCTTCTGGAAAGTGGGACGCAAGGTATCTGATTATTTATTTATTTATTTATCTCTATCTCTTCCTGTGGTTTCTTCTGCTCACGTTCACGTCACTAGATACCTGGGCCCCGTTCCTCACGACTCTGCCTATTATGCTAAATGCATGCTCAGTGGTGCCCTTGCATGTGGTATCACACACGCCGGCATCACACCGCTCGACGTAGCCAAATGTAACATGCAGGCACGTCTACCGTCGACGAACGACCGTCCCTCTAAACCAACCCCATAGGTGAACCCTGCCAAATACAAACGCCTCGTCTCCGGTCTTGGTACCCTCCTCCGCGAAGAGGGCCAAACCGGGATCTGGAAAGGCTTCGGCCCCACCCTCGTCGGCTACTCCCTCCAAGGCATGTTCAAATACGGCCTCTATGAAGTCTTCAAAGACGTGTACATGAACCTCGCCGGGGAGGAGCTCTCGAACCAGTACAAGCCCTTGATCTGGCTCGCCGGGTCCGCCTCTGCAGAGGTGTTTGCAGACGTGGCGCTCTGTCCGTTCGAGATGACCAAGGTCAAGATCCAGACGAGTCCGAGTGGGTCGTTCCCGACGGCGTTTGGGGCGGCGATTGCCGAGATGAAGAAGAACAAGGTCGAGACGCGATATCCGTTTGGATCGCTCGTGCCGCTGTGGTCGCGTCAGGCGCGTCATGGTTGCTTTCTCAGTTTGGTCTGTGGCGATGCTGATTCGATCGGGTTTGGGCTTCGACATAGATCCCCTATACGATGGCCAAGTTCTGCTTCTTTGAAAATATTGTGGAGCTGTTTTATACGCGCTGCTTTACGCAGCCCAAGGAGAGCTACTCCAAGACGACGCAACTCGGGATCACGTTCGCGTCCGGGTACATCGCGGGCGTCGTGTGCGCCATCGTGTCGCATCCGGCCGACTCGGTCGTATCGCTCATGAGCAAGCCTGCCAACAAGGGCAAGAGCATCGGGCAGATCGCGTCGGAGACGGGCGTGGTTGCCCTCGCTACCAAGGGTCTCGGTGCGCGTGTGTTCATTATAGGTACCTTGACAGGTGAGGTTTGTTCACGCGTTTGGCGGTGCGTGTCTTGGTCTGAATGTGCGTTTCAAGGCTTCCAGTGGTGGATCTATGATTCCTCCAAGGCGTCGATGGGTCTGGGCACCAGCGGTGGCAAGTAAAGGTGGCAAGTAAACGATGCTTCGTATCCAAGGCAGTTATTATTCCCTTATAATACCTCGTTTAATGCCCGAGTGACTGTCTATATATGCGAAATAGACTTCTAGACTAGATGATGTCATGACGCTTGGACTTTTTGGTATGAGCATATGTACATCTACATGTAGTTGGCCCTCGTCCTCGCCTTGACAACCGAGGCATGTATTTCCGTGTCGAAGAGTTGTGTATGTATTTACCTTGCTCTATATGCCCCATATGCCCCTTGGGATCCTGCGAAACATTGGAGATCATGAAAACATGCGAGCAAGGGTGATCATGTGACCATGACTTCGTCGTTCGGAACTATTCGACCGAAGTGTCATAAACGTATGAGGTGTCGGGCCAAACTAACAAGAGTTGAAATTGGAGAGCGTGACCACATCCAATAGCTCGTCGTGCGGGGCTTTTTTGACCGACGCCGAGGATAGGTGTCGTAAACTTGAACCTGAGGCGTCGCGCAACTGTACTAGTGAAACCAAGGGAACTCAAGTATTGACCGCCGCATCATCATTTTGAAAAAAAAAAAAAAAAAAAGAAAACGAAATCCGCGGTGAGACGGCGCATGAATGACCCTGCGATGAACCTATTGGAGATCCTGAACGGCTGTTTCTTTCTTACGAACCTATATTATAAAGCATGGGCGTGCGGGTTAACCTTGACCCTTGGACCACACAGCATGCACATGGTCCGTTCACCTTTTACTTGAAAAATACAGTTTGTGATTCCCAAAGGGCCAACGGTACCGACCAGTGTCGTAAGCGACGAGCGTCGGTCGTCGGGCTACCGTGATATGCGTTCGCGGGCACATGGTCAGCCTGAGCCTGAGGATTCGGGTATTTGATATTTTTCTTTGTTGACGGCGTGGGATGGGTCCGTCGGTGTTCTGGCGTGTGGTTGGCCCTGGGGTACGATAACGGATGACGCGCCGATGAGACATTGATGAGCACTCTACATACACCATGCCGGTTTGACACCTCCGAACGGGCACATGGACAGTCGGAGTCTGAGGATTTGGGTATTTGATATTTTCTTTGTTGATGGCGTGGGATGGGTCTGTCGGTTTCTGGTGTGTGGTCGGCCCTGGGTGTATGATGACGGATGACGAGCCGATAAGGGTCAGCTGAGAGGCCTTGAGGCTAGGGAGGAGGTATCGACGGGAACTGCATGCCATGCACGCACGACATGCGTGGGCAGTTTAACTCCCCCCAGTTCCTGGACCCCTGGCGAGACAGGGAAGCGGGAGGGAGAGAGCGTCCACCGACTCCACCGTGACGGGCGCCTGTCCACGGTCAATGACGTATGACAAACCAGAGTCTGACTCGTACTCGCGCTCTGAACGGGCAATTTGATCAGCGGTTCGATCGCGCTGAAAAAGTCAAACAAGAAAAAAAAAAACACGCGTGAAATGATGAATCCCTGACCGACTGAATGGTGTGATCTACGACAGGCTAAACATTGAACGGAGGGGAACTCGGGGTGGGCGCACGGATCATTCGCGCTTGGAACGTAAGTCTGTGCCAATAGAATACGCACGGGTCTTACGGCGCATCCCCCCGTGATTAGCGTAGCGCTCGGAACTCCCCACTGTGCCCTACGGTACGGTACGGAGCATGCCCGCGCGATCGCGATTGCTGAGAGAGTCGATAGTGGAGTGTCTCACGCCAGCATATATGACCCATATCCCCAGGAAGCAGTGGAAGTCGCAGTCAATGCTAAAACGATTTGGAAAAACGCCACTGCCCAAGGACACTGCCACCGCCGCTGAGTCTCCCGCCCTTCCGGTGCACACGGGGGGGGGCGGCTAAATCGGACGAGTGTGTGGGAGGGGAGGATAGGAGACTGGATGTCAGATGTGCGTGATCCCACTCCATCCTATCGTACACGAACTACGATGCCAAGGTGTGTGCCATGGACGTTTAGCGTCGCGTCGCGGGAACCCTCTGCCGGACCCACAACAGGCGTTCTGGTTCATTCCGTACCTTTCTCTGACGCGCTTGGCTTCGACAATCAACACGTCCAACTCTCCAACAGTCAGGGAAACAGGACCGAAGCACTGCACGACCCGGTTTCGGGCAGAAATTAAGGAACGGACCGACTTCCGATCGTCCGAAGAACAAGCAGCTGTGTTATCGATCCCGCGCCAAGCCTCATGTACGTGAGCGCTTCAGCCCGCCAAGGGCGTGGGGATCAGTCAGCCGCATCACCGGGTCTGGCCCTCCCCTCTTATTTTATCCGCGATTCAGGTCCAGATCACGGTGGGCGGCGCCGCCCGCCAGCCGGCTTCACGTCACGCGCCGATGGGTGCATTCAAGTTGGGCGACGCCGCGTGGTGGTAGTCAGTCTCTATGGTAGACTGACACTGCAGCCCTCTTGAAGCGGAAGCTAATCATTCCCTATCCCGACGGGAGGCCCTCGGGCCAAAAGAGAGCGGCGGCGGCGTCATTGCTCACGGCACTCGTGGTTGTACAAAAGAAATGTATATCTGTATTTTGTCAGTCCATATGCAATCATGGCGCACAGCGTCCGCAGCTCAGTCAGTGTGCCGACGAAGTCATAGAACAGTCAACGTAACCCGCTTTTGACGTGTACCCCGCTCAGCATCGCCATCGTGGATAAACTGTTTCGTACGCGTTCGCGTTCGAAAGGCCGACTTTTCTGCCCTGTGCATGCAAGGAGCCGAACAGTATATCCCCAGAGGGTGGCTATACGGCCGTACCTGCGTTCAAGTGCCGGGGTGCCTGTGGTAAATCAAAACAGCAGAATGATGCGTAAAGAAAGGGGATGACCTCGTGGCCGAAGCTGCGACCCGCCAAGAACGAGAACAACGAAAGGCAACTCGGGATTGACGGGTTGACCGGATGGTTCAGTAACTCCAGCTTACAGAGTGCCGTAGGAGCGCTCATATGACCTTGGATGGCATGAAGTACTCATGCGTTTGGGTAACCTTTTTGACAGATTCAATGGTTCGACAGTCGGCGTGTGAAACGGTCGGCACCACGTTGTCAACAAAGGAGCACCTATCATAATGAGCGAACAAGACGACCTCCCGGAGATCCTGTGTCCCCGGCCCCGTATGCACCTACAAGGACAGTCGTGCATCCCGTTACCGGAATCCGGGTATGCACCCGAATTGGCGAAGCACCGTTCAACGTGAGCGCCGCCATCCGATGGAATGGCGACCGTCGCAGTGGTCCAAATATGTTGAACAATAGTGCCTGCCAGTGCTAGCTAACACATGCGTGCCCCGGGGCAAGTTTTTAATCAAGTGCCGTATCAAGGGTTTGAAGGGGATTCTCGACTTCTTGAAACGTGTCATGCCTGTCAATGAGTGTACTATTGTTGAAGCCGTCGATGTAGGCCAATGTATGTCCGCACATTTGGCACTCGCTACGTACGCACGCCGGGATTTGCAATGCGTGTGCACAAACAGGAGCGAGGGAGGAGTACCTCGTGTGAGACTGAGGTGCAGTCGTACCGGCGCACCGCTCGGAGTGTCGCATCAATGTCCGGGCGTTGGCTGAATGAAGTCGATCCAGCCACGTTCCGCGTGCGAGCATGGGAGCGAGCCGATCGCATAGACATGGACATGGGTATTCTAAATCCACTTGGATAGGGATGATTCCGAATAGTAACTCGCTTCCCCAATATGACCTATGCTCGTCATCTTGCATGTCATATTACTGATGGGTTGTTCCCCACCAGAAAGGAGGGTTGCCTCGTGTGCCACATTCACGTGAACTGTGGCTCGTCATCGATTCATCGAGTGGGGACATTACAGTACGACACTGCTAGGGAGGAGTCCCGAGTTGCGAGCGCAGCGTGGAGTGCCAGGGCAGATAAGTCGCCTCGGGTGGAATCGCCATGACGACACAGCAAGCCAAGTCGGGGGAGTCGCGGCGAGGGGGCGTGCCCGGAGTAGCGGGTATCTACGGCAACTCATTGCTGTGTTCGGGGCTGATCTCTTGTTCAAATCTGCATTCGTGTGGCTGCGCCCAACCCTGGACTGAAATGTGAACGTGTGAAGGTACACTTTTATTATACTTTGCTTTGTCTTTCGCCGATGCTTGATATAAAGCACGG